>CAWUFW010008970.1:600000-831345 GCA_963921515.1 Calotriton arnoldi
GCACACATGTGTTACCCAGGGGCATGGTGGGTGTTTGTATCCGTGTTCAGGTCTGTGAATGTGAGCGCATGTGTGTATTGTAAGTTGCACAGTGTGCAGTGTGTGGGTGTGTCCTTGCAGTTCAAGATGGCTCCTACTTAATATGTTTTGGCCATAGTGCGTCTGCAGGGTGTGTGACTGTCGGGAATGTGCCTGGTTCAATTGGGCATGTATGTGAGTTTCAGCAGTTCGTACTCACTGTGCGGACCTGCACACCCACACTGGTATCTTGTGTGGGTTTTGTCATGCATTGCTGTTGCATGCTTCTTGCGTGGGCCCTACTTTTGCTTGATGAGTGTGATGTCCGACTGTGATGGTAATTATACTCATATGTGGGACTGTGCTTTGGAGTGACCAGCCCGTCAGTGTAACTGTGATGATCTGTTGGGCCACGTCAGGGTCTGACAACGAAAGGCCCACGACCTGTAGTATTGCACTAGGACCACTGTGGCGGCAGATCATATGCATTGACATCCAATGTCACTGGACTACATGTTCATCTCACGACTCTCGTGTACTTCACACATTCTCATCCTCTCTCATTCGTACTTGTCTTCTGAGAATAATTCCACAGAGTCACATATTAGCTTCGAGGCATGTATTTGGACTTACTTCCTCTGTGATGCAGTATAGTGGACACTACTGGCAGCAAAATGCATGTGGAGGATATACTTAGCATGATTACACATACGGAAGGGGGTACAGGTAGATGTAATTAGTTGTTGACTGTGGAATGGAGGCTTCAGGGTTACAACTGCCTTGCCCTTGCTATGCTAGGGTACATTTGCTAGTTACTGATGGTCTCTGGGCTTTGACACAGACAGTATTAATTTGGCCTACCAGACAGCTTGACATCATGGGGACAGTTCATCTCAGTTCCATGATACCGGTTAAGTACAATAGTGACTCCGACACACCGGCGTCAGGGGTGACATCAGGGCATGTGCCTACCTACATGCAGCAGCATCTCACCAGTCGTTGCTATGTGCTGGCTACTGAACATGACACTATGACTAGGCCCATGTTTTGTGGGTTGCATTTGTTGTCCATGCAAAAGTCCTGGCACGGATGCGCAGACAAAGGTGTGGTGACAGTTCTCACGTACTGCAGCAGACAGATGAGTGTGCACTGACAGGTGCATGTGTCCAGATGCGCAGTATTCATATTATGGCATAGTTGTTCGTGCTGTATTGGCCATGTGGTTACTGTACACAAGTCCCATACCTCTGCCTCCCCCTGTTCATGCAGAGACACGGGATATGGTGGGGAACAGGGTGCATGTCCCGGAAATGTCAGATGTCATGGCAGTGGAGTTGATGGTAAGGTATTAGTCGCAGATTATATGGTGTAGTTCTTGTACAGCTAACTGCCCACTCCGTGCGAATGCCAAGCATGGGTACGGTGTTGTACATCAATGTTCAGTTGGGGGTATTGAGTCGGGGTCCCATGAATTGACAAGTTGACGTGTATGCGACACCTTCCAGCAGGGCATCCATCCCATTGATGGTAAACATGGATGTCATCCAATGAAGCGGATTGTGAGTTGCAACGTGTTCTTCGTAGGTTGTCCCTTGTAGGATCCTGATGGGACATGTTGGATGACATTCGATGAAACTGTGTGCCAGGAGACGTCGTGTGGAGGCACACTGGTCCCATTGCAGTGTGTCCCCGATTGCAGCCACAAACGCCATGCCCCCATACACTGAACAGATCCTGTCGTGGTCGTCCAGGGGTGTAAACAGGTGTACCAGGTCCGCCTTTGGACATGCCGGGTTGGAGAGACATAAATCCACAGGCCAGTAGTACGGACACCTCCGACAGTAGAAGACGGGGATGACGCAGCTGAACATTGCAATGCGGTAAGTTACTCGGTAACTTACATTCAGCATTGCCAGATTTGTACAGCCCACTATCTGCAGCAAGCTGTCACTGTACAACTTGATCTGTCCGGCGTAGTTGGGGCTCACTGGTGCAACAGCCATATTGCTACGGGGTGATGTGATAGCGTGCTCCGGATGCCTGAGCAGTCAGCAGAGTGCAGCCTCCGACGATGCTGGGAATTCTGGTATGGATGTACGGCGGCAGGACTTGGGGTATGGCTTGGGCGAAGGACACAGTCCCTCATCCCACATGCTTCTATGAATAGTCAAGGCCAGTGGTGTCTGTCTCTTTCCGGATTACTTGCATTTGGTCCACATGTAGGAGTGGTATTGTTGTATTTTGTGGTGTTATCTGTCTTTCATGTTGTGCGCTATCTGCCAGTGGACGTTTTACTCTGCATGGCTATGTTTCGCATCTTGTTGGTACACTGGCTCCATTGTCCTGCATGATTTTTTGCAATGTTATTTCGGAGTAGGAATGGAAGGCCATTCAGTGCTATCTGCTCTCCTGTGTGTGGGAGGGACACTCCGTTGGCACTGTACGTTTTGGCTTCTGTGTGGGTGTGGTATTGGGCACACCTGTTCTCAGGCTGCAGGATTTCCTATTTTGCACATTGCATGTGTTGTTGTTGCGAGCAGGATGGGATAGGTATTTCTTGTTGAGACTGGCGTGCCTTTTCCGGACATTGTCGAGATTGTGCGCTGTTATGTAGCAGCCGCCGTGTGCTTCTCCATGTTTTCCACACAAGGGTGTGTCCTATTTTGCCATCACATTACTCCCCTGTTCGGGACACTTGTGTGACGTCACGTTGACAACTGTGAGTTGTCGGTTGGGGTCATGGGTGATGCAGGAAGGCCACGCGACATGTGCCTTTAGGGTGGTGCTGGTGTGTGGGGTGTGTAGTTGTGACTCTGTGGTGTTTGTATGCAGCCCATGCATGGCGCTGTCGTTAGCCTCTGCGTTGTGCGCATGTGTACCTGCGTCATCGCCGCTACGCTGCTGTGCCGTGACGGGGACGTCTCTTCCTGGTCCCGGGTAGTGGGTGCCAAGGATGTTGCGAGTTGTGTTGTTTTGACAGGTGGGACATGTGTGGATACAGTGGTGGATGTGTCCTGTCCACACAGGGGTGCCTGGGGGGGCCATGTGCATTTTTTCCGCCATTGCATTGTGTGCAGTGTTAGCGTGCCCTTGTTGTGTGTCTGCCTACCTGCTTCGTCGTGGCGCGTTCACTCCTAGGTGGTGCATCAGGTAGAGCATGGGGATGGCCTGGAGTGCAGGGTTTATGTCTGGGTGGGCCGCCTTTTCGATCCCCGTACTGCACAGTCGGTTTTCCGCCTTGGTTTCTCGTGCGGTGTATCTTAGCCGATGAGGATGTTTGGTTCTGACATCGTAATTTGTACGCCGGGCGGTACGTCATTTCGTCGGACGGTGTGTCTCCATTGGCTTGCGCCGCTACGTGGACGGGCGCACTTTGATGGCGGGCGGCGTTGCGGGCTTGCGGGCGGGGTTTGCCTGGTTTTTCACATCCTAATTCGGCGGCCGTGTGGCCCGTTGCTGGCGGACGATAGGTGGCGGTTTTTGCATCCGCCAGCACGGCGGTGCTGCTTCCGCCCGACATTGTAATGGGCCCCTTAGATTGGAACCGGGCAAATCAACCCCCTCCCCCCCAAGCCAAAATTACATTTGAATAAAAGCAAACTTTGTTCAACTGCAACAAGAAAATTTACTTGAAACATATCTCCTTTTAGGTTGCAACCGGGCAAGTTCGATGTTAAAGAGGTAAAAAAAAAGAATGGGATTTGTGAACATCAGGTGAGTTCCATCCAGTTCATCTCTCTGGGTAAGGCAAACCACTTAACAGCCAAAAACTGCAGAGAATCTCCTGGTTGCCTGTTTACTAGTGTGTGAGTCGAGAGAAACATGTTTCAGGTCAAAATTCGGGTGACACCTCTTACCAGGACAGCTTCCTTCACCCATAACCTCAGCATAGCTCAAAGCTGTAGGTTTGCGAGGATTTGAGTAAGAATGTTCAAGTTGCCGACTCTACCATGCAGAGCATGTTTCGGCCACATGGGTGAATTGTCCATGGCCTCATATAGGCAGCTACAGAGTTTCCAAGTCCACATTGCAAATGGGCCATCTCTCCCACTGTATTTAGGGCCCCATTACGATGGCGGGCGGACTTTGTCCGCCCGCCACCGTAACGGAAAACGGGACCGACCGCCAGAGGTGCGGCGGTCCTGCCAGGCCAATTAGGATGCGCCCGCCACACTGGCGGGCGCATCCTCGACGTTAACATTGCGGCGGGCGGTGCTGTAAGCAGCATCTGCCGCAATGTTAAAGTCCATGTTGTGCATTGCCATGCACAACGTGACAGGCACCGCGCGCTGCCTGCCACCTTGTGCATGGCAATGAAGGGGGGTACCATAGGTACCCCCCAGTGCAGCCACCCACCCCCCCACAACCCCCGGGGGCCTGCAATGGGCCCCCAAAGTAATTTCCTGCATGCCTTTCCATGGCGGAGTCTCCACCATGGAAAGGCATCCCCACCGCAGGCATCATAATATGGATGGCGGTGCCTGCAAGGCACCGCCACCATATTATGGGCTTTTTCCGGCCGGCGGAAAAGCGGCGGACGGTCTTTCCGTCCGCCGCGGTACCCCTCGCCATACTAATATGGCGGGGGGTAAAACAGGAACAGATGGCGGGCGGATCGCCACCGCCGGCCCGGCGGTGGCGATCCACCCGCCATCCTAATAGGCCCCTTAGTTCGCCTTTTACCTCTTTGCCGTCCTACACTGCTGTCGTCACCATGCTGGTCGTTGCTTATCCGGATTGTTACTATTAGCATTTCCTTGTTGACCTTCTAAATTCAGGAGTTCAAATGCTTCTTTTTTGGTGGAAATAGAGACTGGCTTAATGTTGATTTTAAAAAGAAGACTAAACGGGTATTAACATCTGTAGGGGATCTGTTGTGCCCTCAGGTGATCAGTTGCTATTTTCTGCGATTTCTTTTTCGCAAGTTGTAGGAAATCTGCCTTTTCTGCCTGGTCAGCATGAATTTTTCAGCTTTTGCTGGTTTTAGCACTCTGTGCACTTTCCCCCTGCTATCAAGTGGTAAAGAGTCTGTGCTCCTCCTTTCAACATAATGAAATGTACCTGTTTGTCCCCAGTATATGGTGCAAGTGTACCCAGAGCTTGCAAGCTAAGAGTCACTAGTTCTGTCAAGCCAAACCTACCTTTTAAATATTAAAAAGGCACCACTATGAAGCCCTTTTAGCCCACATGGCAAGGTGCGTGGTATCTAAAAGTAGAAACAAGAGAGCCCCTCCGTATTCTGTGTATTAACCCTCCACAAGATAGGATGAGAAAACTCTAGGGCGTATATTCACAAGAACGTGTGATAACTACCGCAAGAGTAGCGTAACGCAACTTTCAATATCGCAGCCTAGCGCGGGAAAATAACCCCGTGTCAACGTGGAATTCACAACAAGGCGGTAGCATGCAATAGACACCAGATAACGCGTCAAATGTCAGCGTGAAAATCAATGCCACGCCGAAAAAATGCGAACGCGAAAAATCATGCGATGAGGCCAATCACGGTACAAAAAGTCGCGAAAACCAGCCACAGGCCTGCAAATCCCACGCGTCTGGCGGGAAAATGCACCATAAAACCTACAGAAACAACACACCAGAAACAAGCCAAAGCACGTAGCAACATGGATGCACCCTGACCCAGCGCAGAGGTCAACGCGAACCCCACAACCCCCACAGACCACCAGCAAGCAACAACTGGGTTGGTGGAAGGCCAAGGAGAAAAGGGAGAGGAAGACGGGGTGCAGACCGCAGGAAAACAAGACCAGCGTCAAGGAGGTGACAGAACACTACCAGCAACTGACCCACAAGCAGACCACCTGGAATGAAGTCGGAGTGCCGAGGAGGCCAATCCAGGAGGCCAAGAGGCGCCGGCAGGACGTGACAACCTAAACCAGGTACAAACCCGCTGCCAACAGGAAGGCAGCAACGGCGACAGGAGGTAGCAGTCCTGTGCCACTGGAGGAGCTGGAGGAAACCCAGGCCACAGTCAACAGTGTGTAGACGGTGCAAGGAGTAGGGAGTACGGACACAGCTCGAGAGGACCTGACACAACATCAACAGGGAGTGTAACGAACAGGGACTGGGGGGACGGGGGGAGTTGGGAACAATGGCACACATGCACAATGAGGTGTAGCTCACTGTACACCCACAATTATCCAGAATCATGTCCCAGATCCCCTTGGCACACTGCAGCACACACACATAGCAATCACAGCACATACCATGACAATGTGGCACAAAGTGCAACACCCACACTGCAGAACAGGGGACACAACTGGGTCCGCCCAGGCGCTGAAACAGAACAATCACATTGGACAGAGCAGGGAACTGTGAGATGCATATCTACGGCTACAACCCCACATCAGCCATGTAGGCCAAATGTACACTGTCCCAACTCAAATAGCCACCACCGCCCAAACAGTCACAATGTACATTGTCACACAGTCTGCATGTCGACAAGAACAAGGCGCAAACACAATGCCAACATGCACCTCCCCTTCACAATGCAGAGGGACAAACAACACCTCCAGCAGGTCAGAACAGACAACCCATCAGTGATGCCGGAGACGAACACCACACCTTCGACACCGACGCCCCACAACAGCCCATGGACATCCCACACAACCCACCACCAGGACCAGGGCAGACAAGCTACTGAGAGGAGAACCCAGCCCCTGCAACAGACCACACAGCATGAAGCACCCGCAATCACGGCTGGCTCACAATACTTCACCGAACCACACATGGCACCCCAATGTCAGAACGCCAAAAGGAGGTGGCCTAACAGGTGCGGGTGTTGCCCAACCCATGGAATGCGAACTAGAGCACATACGTGGGTGTCCAATACCCTTCAGGGACCACCTACACCCCACAAAGGAGACCCACACTGCCATAGAGACACATGCAGATGCACATACCCAGTACAGAACCACGCCCAGGGGCAAGTACATATCAGTCACACACCCACGTTGGCTCTGCGTACGACGGCACAGTCCACTGCCCTTACGAATTGAGTGGGTGACGACAAAGCTACATGTCCAGGTCCTAGCCCGCTGCCTGCGTTGACATGTCTGCGTCCGCTGTACACAGCACAATGTAATGTCGTAGGGCCCAGGGCCCCCATGCATCCAACAAGACCACAGGGACACATTCACATATCATGTTGAACTGGCTACGGGCACGTGCGCCCGGCCCCTTTATTGGCAGGGCCACAAGTACAGTGACGCCTGTGCTGGATGTGTGTGGGGTGAGTATAAGCCAGCCCGCACGGAGTGATTGGTGCTGGCAACAACCTGAACAGTGGACACCAGTGTAATGGAAACAGAAAACAGCATCATAACAGAGTCAACTGCAGAGCAACATGGAGGGAACCGGAGTAAGGACAGAGGTCACCCAATATTCAGTCAGGAGGTTCCGTGAGTTGCAGTGCACTGAGGTAGGGGCACTAGAGAAGAGCGTGCTCATGTGAGGGAATTGCTAGGATTGTGTCCCTTCTGGTTAGTCCTGATGCAGATGCAGTGGGGTGTGTTACACCTGCATCAACTTCCTCATCAACGTCCCAGGTCTCCCACACTGCATGAGGTGACATTGCTGCGCAACCTCACAACAGCACAAAACTCAATCAGTAACAGACAATGGCTTGCGGTGCACTGAGTCACTGGCACCTGGAGTGCTGAGCAGGGTATCAGGCCGATGATGGCATCCACGACAGGTCTGAGCAACTCCGTAGGTCTGTCAGGACCACCCTTTCGACTCTGGCAGATGGCGGTTGGAGGTGGTCCTTGCGGTGGTGGCGTGTGCCTCCTGCGGTGATGCGACGTCCAGGCCGGTCAAGACTAGATGCTATGTGTGGGCCCTGGTGGCCCGCAGTTGAGGCCGGAGGATGCGGACAGCGCAGGGCCACAGACACATGGCGTTTATGAGCCCATGACCATCGCTACAGAGGCCATTCAATGTCTCAGAAGAAGGGGTCCCAGGCCTGAGCAGCACAGAGTTAGTGGCCCCAGATGCACTGCGGCCGGCACAGGCACCCAGCCACGGGACAGTGACTTGCGGTGCAGTCAGATGGGCCATGCGACCTGAGCGGGTCCCCATCAATGTCGAGGTGTATGTTATGGAGTGTTGCGGGGGACAGTGGAAGGTGTCCTCCAGGGCATGATGTGGAAGGTCTGATGTTATCTGGAAGCAGCAAATGGAGGAGTGGAAAGCGCAACCCTCGTTTTCACCAACAATTCTGTATCAGCTACATGAGGATGAAAACTCCACCAATGTACGACCAGTGAGTGTCCATGAATGTCGGGGAACACACTTAGTGGCACAGGTGCTGAGAGGGGATGCAGTCTGCGATGATGCCGGTACACAGATGTGAACTCCAACATTGCCAATTCAAGACTCTGTGACCTACTGGACCGCAGTGTAGGCCGGAGGCAGCGGTCAGCAGTGGCCCACAGCCACGTGTCGTTGGCACGCAAGGCACAGAGTTAGTGACACAGTGGCAGTTGTCGGTAGTGTTCAATCACCTCCGTAACGATGATCCTGTTCCCTCCGGACTGCAACGCATCATCCTCTTACGCCTCACCGTGCGTGCGATGATATGTATTCTGCCTTTTAAATTACAGATGTTCAGTTCCAAATCTGTGATCCCACTCGTGCACAGCGTAGGCCGAGGGCAGTGGTCCGCGTAGGCCCACAGACACGTGTGGTTGTGATGCCATGCACAGACTTGTTGGCACCACATCGAAGGGAGTATAGTGAATTGTTCTCTGCCTTAAATGATGTTCACTGCCATGGTGTAATCAAGACTCAGTTCCAAATGTGTGACCTACCTGACCGTGGTGTAGGCCTGCGGCAGCGGTCAGCACGGCCCACTCACCTAGTGTCGCCGGCATAGGTTGGATGGCCCCACCGGCCTGCGTTGGACAGGGTTAGTGGCACCACGTGTAGCAGGCTGGCGTTGAACAGGGTTAGTGGCACCACGTGTCGCCGGCTGGCGTTGAACAGGGTTAGTGGCACCACGTGTAGCAGGCTGGCGTTGAACAGGGTTAGTGGCACCACGTGTCGCAAGATGCCCATATGGAACTATGCCTCACTGATCGGGGGGGGGGTCTGGTGCTTTGGCCGCTGGCCCGGATGTGGGGTCACTGCCACTCATGACTCAGGACACAGTTTCACATGTGGGACCTACTGGTCCGAAGAGTAGGCCGAAGGCGGCAGTGGAATACGTCAATGAAAAGGGAATAAAGCGGGCCTGTGTCGTGGAGGCCGTGATGGTCTGAGGTGTCTGACAGGTCGTGGGACTTGGGCTTGGAGCTTGTGCCGGCACGTGGTGGGCCCTCCTTGACACACGCCGGTGTCGGCAGGTGATCAGTGTGGCCTGGCTGCGCAGGGGCGGGCCTGACGGGTTCGTGGTCCAGCGTGCCGGGGTCCGGCAGGCGCACAGCATCACAGGCAACTCCGCTCACGAGGATGGCGTCAGCCTCGTGGCGGGGTGGGAGGCGCCGCCCTGGCAGAGACGTGGGTCTTTCCGGAAGAGGACCACGCCCAGGCCTACGTGCTTTTTATTCACACCCCTACGCTGGCGTGGCGTACGTGGGGCCATCCCACTCTGGTGACGCTTAGGGGGGGCGTGACACGCAACATTTCCGCGAGGTCCCCCACTGGCTGGGGTGACATGGTGGCGTCCACTGTCCACTACACTCCATACACCAGCGGTGTATGTTGCCATGGATAGGGGTGTGTTCTGCATTCTGCGGTGTGTCCAGCACATCTCCGCCACTCTTGGCATTGTGTACTTTCCCAATAATGGTTCTACTGCATCCTTCACACATGCCTTGTTGCCACCTCTCCACACATTCGGCTATTATGTGGCTGTGGTGCCATGCCGTTGCTAGCTCATGTTCAGGGCTTGCCCATGTGAACATTGTAAGTTGTTCTGTCGTGTTTGGTGGGTGGGCATGTTGTTGTGCCTGTTGTATGTGATTTTGTGACGTGTGCATTGCCAGAGTTGTGGGTTGCATGGTTGTGGAGTTGAGGTGTGTGGGGTGTTCATTTGGATATTGCCAAGGGGCTGTGCATTTCCCTTGTTGGGATCCTGGGAACGCTGGTTGATGATGGACTGTTGGAGGATGAAGGTATCATGCACACTGGCTGTGTATTTGAAGGCGACATTGTTGGAGGTTCCACGGTGTTCTGTTGTTGGCTGCACATTGATGTGAGACGTGTGCTTCCTGTTGAGTTGATTGTGTGCTGTGTCACCAGGGGGCACAGGTAGTACATGTGTGCTGTGGATTGCCCCCAACACGTGCGTGCATCCTGCTATGGCGTATGGTCCTTGCTTGGTCTCCAGCGGATCCTGCGCATTGTGTTGTACGTATGGGGACTGGGGTACCAGGGTGATGGTGATGTCCAGGACAGGTGTGGGGGACTTGGATGTGGCTGGCTGTGTGACTCCTCCGACTCTGGCGGGTGTTGTTTGGGGGGCACCAGGGGCCAACAGGTGCAGCCAAGCCAGCAGCTTTGTGTGGGGTGGGATGTTGGTTGTCCGCTGTGTTGGTGCCGTAGGCCTGTTAAGCGATGATGGTCAGGATGCGTTGGATGGTTGTCCCTTTCAGCCTGTAGTGGACGGTGACATTGTCGGATGTTGGGTCTGTGCGGCTGGTACGTTTCCTGGGGTTCTGCTGTCTTTGTCTGCGCTGCGTCTGTGGTGGTCTGGGGGGGGGGGTGTTCCGGGTGTGGGTTGGGGTCCTGGGGTGGTGGCGGTGGGTGTTGTGGCCCTTTTGGGTGTCCGGGCCGCAGGATGAGTGGCTCCATGGCATCTGTTGCCCTTCGGATGTGGCCCTGGGCTGTGCTCCCTTTTGTGGTGCTCGCTGCCGTCCGACTTTACACCAGGTCAGAGCAGGTGTAGATTTCCTGGTGCTATGGTGCCTTATCGCCTCTTTTGTGTTTTATCGCCGATGTGGCTGGTCGTTGTGAATGTTGAGGTGTGATGTTGTCGCGCCTTTTGGCACGGGAACGCCCACTCTGCATCTCATTAGCGATAGTTGCGCGGCTCCTCTGTGGCGATGTTTTATGCGGCTGCTATCGCGGGTAAACTGGTGCTGTGGGCTGTTTGCGCCAGCTTGTGAATGGGGAGGTACATTTATCACGACTTTGGCTGCGATAAAGTGCCGTTAATTCGGCGATGGCTCCTTGTGAATATGCCCCTAGGTTTTCTTGTGTAACCCTCACCCACCAGGGTTACCCCATGGTGGCATGCTTCATCATCAGGTTCTTCCCGTTCCACTGGGGAATGGGGCGTGCTGCGACCTGCAAAATACGTGGAAGCACTAGGTGATACACTCTAAATGATAAGACAATAAGAGTGGGAGTTTTTTTTACCTTGAATGTTAAAAATAACTGCCTGGTAGGTTAGTCACTGCTATTAATCTGTCATCCGGGCGGTATGGTTAAAAACGGAGAGAAAATAGAAAGAGAAGGCAATTATGAACCTACCCTTCTAAATGGCCTACATGTTTAAAGCCAATCCCCATGGCTTTTCTTCAGGACCAAGGATCTAACTCCCTGATGCCACTTTTTTGCACCTACATGGTGTTGCTGCTTAATAGCAAAAGGTTTGCCTCATGGGTCCTCCGGTGGCTAGGAGAGCCTATACTCACACTTTCTCCAAGGCATCCCCCAGGCCCATTCACATATAGACTCGCACTGGGGCCCGAACATTCGGGCCCCTGCTGCCAGAGACTTGAGAAAAGCACTGAAGGACTGGATCTGCCCCCTCTTGTGCTCTCAGAGAACCCCGATCGCAGTTCCTCTATCAGCACGAGGCCGTGACCTTTCAGCGTTGTTCGGCTGGGTGCGAGGGAGCGACGTATCAGGCTGGGCTGAGTCGCGCCACCTTGCTTCTGCTCCAGCAAGATTCAGCTCTAGAAATTTCTCCTTCAGCTTCCCCCATCTGTGCTCCATTTCTTGAGGGCTCCGACTCCCCCAGGCATTTGTTTAACCCAAGGGAAGGGATGCCTGGTGGTTGGCAAGGCCATGTCTACATGGTTCCTATCAGTACCCAGGCCCCAACTAAATATAGTTCTTGTTACTTTTCCGGATGCCTTACATCAGCTACCACTGCTTCAAGAAAGTATGTAAATAATGAGGTCACAGCTACTTCTAGTCTGCTACATCAATTTTACATTTACACTGACACTAAATATAATCTCAGCATACCCTTCATATTAAACAGTACATTTATTTCAAAAGTAGCCTTGGAGTTAACCCTAACCAAATCCCAACTTAAATTAAGTTAATTAAATCCAATTCAATTATACTATATTGATTTGAATAACCCTAAACGTTATCCTAATGCTAACTCTAAACATAATTAAGTCAAACCAAATTAATTACATTTTCTTAACGCTAATGCCACCCCTAGCTCTAAATTAATTTCAATTAAATATCATTTAGGAAAACAGAAGTAAACCGTAACCTAACTGTTATGGTAATCCCCATCCTATCCTTAAACTAAAATCAATATATTACCTTAAAAAAAGAAAGCAAAACCCTAATTTAAATGAATTTAAAACAAATTAAGTGACCTTTACTATAACATGGAATCCTACTTCCATTTATGTTGTGGTGTCCTCAGTAGTGTAGTCCTGCATGGATGCAATGAAGCTCTGGTTGATTGCAGCATGTTCTGCTTTAGCCGTGTCGGCTTCTTCTATGGTACCATGCATCTGTGGTGGTGGTAGTAGGACGTAGAGGAGAGGCACTTCGGCCAAGGGAGACTCCCAATACCTTTTGAAGCGCCCTGACACAACTGCTACTGTGCCGCTGATATTCTTAGCACCTGAAGGCTAGTCCTACACCACTGCAACTGGGCCACTGATATTCTTAGCACCTGAAGGCTAGTCCTACACCACTGCAACTGGGCCACTGATATTCTTAGCACCTGAAGGCTAGTCCTACACCACTGCAACTGGGCCACTGATATTCTTAGCACCTGAAGGCTAGTCCTACACCACTGCAACTGGGCCACTGATATATATATATATTTTTTTTAAACACTTTATTAGGCATTTACGAGACATATACCAATACAGTATAGACATTTGCATGGGTCTGTGAGCTATTATAGATCTCTTGGCGATATACAGGCCTCTCGTCACTGCTGTATAAACAGCCATATGCAGTCAATAGTCCCTTAAGAGATGCATTAGCAAATAAAAACCTCACACCCCACATTGACAAGCAGTGCAAAAATAGAACTAACCACACCCTCTCTTTTCTCCCGCCACCCCCCAGGCGTGTCATGGAGTACTGTGCGCAGGTAACTATCCTAGGGCCATTCTCTAGCAGTTTCCATCCCATCGTCGTGGGATCCGTGGGCTCCAGAAGGTTGCCGGTAAGGGAGCACCCCACACCGCCCTCTCTTCCTTCTACGCGGCCATCCTGTACAAGTTACAAACCGTCTACCTGTGGGGATTCCCTATTACTCTAATCTGCGATATCATTGAGCTGCTTAAGATGCAGCGTCAGAGCTTCCCAAGCCCTGGCTGCGTCCAGCGTCTTCTCACTCCCATTATGTCTAGCATCTCGTTGCCGTGCCGTTCCCTCACATCCTGCCCAGCGCTCAAACTCTCTTCTCCATCTGCCTATGCTAGGACCCCCCTTTGCCTTCCAATTACTCGTAATATCCTGCTTCGCTAGTATCAATCCCAGGTCCTGAAATGTACTAGTAACCTTATTCTTGGAAGTGTGTGGGAAACTGTGGAGTAAACAATCACCTGGGTTCAGGTGCACTTCCTTTTTAGTAATTTCGGCTAGAAGCTCCGTCACCTCCCTCCAGAAATGCCCTATTGCCGGACAACCCCAGAACATATGAAGGAACTCTGCTCCTATTTCTCCGCATCTGGTCAAGCAGCCGTTACCATATGAAAATACTTATTGAGATGCCCTGGGGTAAGGTACGCCCTATGGAAGACATAAAAGTTTACCAGCTGGAACCTAGCATTCCTGGTGACCTTACTGACCCTCTCCGTGAGCTCTCCCAATGCTTTGTCCTCTATGGGCTCACCTAAGTCCTCCTCCCACTTCTGTTGCAGCCCCTGAAGCGTCAGGAGCGTCGCCCTGCTCAGTCTCCGATATAAACAGGTAACCGCCTTAACTGTCCCCGCTGCTGACACCACATATTGACATCCTTCATTTAAAAGCGGTTCAGTCAGGCTGCTCCCCCAGTGTTTACAGATTGCGGCAGTCAGGGCCGGATGAAGCAAGAAGTCGCCCCCAGGTATCCTGTTATTCCCACTAAATACATCAAACGGTAGTAGCATGCCATCTTCATATGACTGCCCTATAGTGAGCACTCCTGCCTCCTCCCACGCCTCTAGCCGCCTCCAATCTGCCCTGTGCGGTAGCACCATGCAATACTTTAGAGGTATCTCCTGCACATAGGGGGCGCCTTATTTTAGCCCTTTGCAAGCTGCGGAACCAACACTTATGAGCCACCCACAGTTCCGCCGACATATCCCTTTCTGGCACAGGTAGCCGCAGCACTATTCTAGATAGAAGGTCAGGTGCTGGACACCCATCCCCCCGCTGCACTGTTCCCCGGAGCTGGATAGCCACCCATTGCGTCAATCATTGCAGTTGAGCTGCAATAAAATCCGGTACCGCCAGTCCCCCTTCCATTTTGGGCCGCATCAAGGTCTTCAAAGCCACTCGCCTCCTTCCAGCTCCCCACAGGAACTCCGTCACCATCGTCCGGAGCTGTTGAAACCTCTCCGTTGGGATCCACACTGGCAGCACCCCAAACACATACAAACCCTGGGGAGAGTCACCATCTTAAGTAGGGAGGCCCTACCCGCTAGAGACAAGGGAAGGGTACTCCAGAAATCGAAACTGGCTTTTGTCGCCCGTATAACCTTTCCCACATTCCCCTCCAAGCGATCTGCCCTATCGTGGTATATTTGCACCCCGAGACACGGGATACATCTCCCTTCCCATTCAATCCCCTCCACCTTCCGCGGTTTCTCCCGCCCCTACATGATGGGAAACAGACATGACTTATTCCAGTACACTTTAATGCCTGCTACCCTCTCTTGGGCCAACAACAAGTCCTTGGCTCCCTCAAGGTCTGCTTCCGTATTGCTGAGAAACAGAATCAGATCGTCTGCATACAAGGCTATATGGTGGATCCGCCCCTCTACGCTGAGCCCGTGATACCAATTTCCAGTTCTGGCTTTAGCAGCCAGTGGCTCCATAGACATCGCAAACAACAGGGGCGAAAGCGGGCACCCCTGTCTCGTCCCCCTCTCCACCTCATATCTGCCCGATATTAGCTTTCCCGTCCAAACCCGAGCAGTGGAGTCTCTGTACAACAGGGCAGTCCATGCTCCAAACTCCTGCCCTAACCCTAAGGCTCGCAGCACTCGAAATAAGTACTGCCATTCAAGACTATCGAAAGGCTTTTCGATATCGATTGTCAGGATAGTAGCCTCTTCCTTACAATATGAGTCTGCCCCCAGCACTCTTAACAATCGTTGCACCTTCATTGCCGTATTGCGTGTCGGTATAAAGCCAGCCTGGTCCCAGTGAATGAGACTCGTCATATGTGGCAATAGTCGAGTGGCCAGTATCCTACTCAGGATTTTATAGTCAAGATTGAGCATCGACAGAGGTCGATATGCCGTTCTGTCACCTGCCTGTTTCCCTGGTTTTAATAATGGAACGATCAGGGCCTCCCTAGTAGTTTCCCCTCCTGTTTAGCCTGATTATATAAAGCTACTAGTCGGGGTCCCAGCAGGTCTATGTATGTAGCATAAAACTCTATGGGAAACCCATCTGTACCCTGCGTCTTGTTCCTGGCCATGGTCTTAACAGCGCTTTTGACCTCGTTCAGCTCTATCTCTCTCCCCAATACCTCCGCCTCTTCCTCATCTAGTGTGGGCAATTCAACACTCTCCATGAAGTCGTTGAGTTCCGCAACCGTGGGGGAAGCTTTACTCTTATAAAGAACGGTGTAATAATCGCAGAAGTGCTGGTTGATATCCTGCTGGCGGTGCCACACCTCCCACAGGTCCCCCCTCATTTCTAGGATAATAGATCCCCTCTTAGCCGGATTGGCCAGCCAAGCTAGTAGAGCCCCAGGCTTGTCCCTCTCGGAATGTGCCCTTGCCATAAAGTTCTTATAATCAAAACAGCGCAACCTTTCTACGTGTCCCACCACCTCCTCTCTGGCCTCCAGTAGTTCCCTCTGTATGTCTGCATTCTCTGGTCTGGCACGTTCAATATTTCGGAGCCTTTGTTCCGCTTGTAGTGTATCCTGTAAAAGAGTTCTCCTCACCCCTACCGCTGCAGAGATGCACCTACCCCTGAGCACCACTTTAAACGCTTCCCACTCCGTCGTGAGTGACGAGGCCGTTCCTTCGTTCTCCGCAAAGTATTGTTCAATGACTGTGCGGATCTCGGCCTGGTACACCTGATCCTCCAAATTCTCTGGCCTAAGACGCCAAGTGGGAATGCTCGTGCAAACCCTGGACCAGCTAAGACAAACCAGCAAAGGATTGTGATCTGAAATCGTACGGGCCAAATACTCACTATTCTGTATCTGCCCATGGACATCGGGAGTGCACAAAACAGCGTCCAATTGGACATGGAGTTCATGCATGGGGGAGAAGAAAGAGTAGTCCCGTTCCCCGGGGTGTTGTGCGCTCCAGGAGCCCACCAATCCCCAGTGTTGTTGCCAGTTTCTGCGCGTCCTCGCCGCTCTGTAAGCAGGGGAGTCATGAAGCGGGGGATGGGATCGGTCAAGGCCCACATCTTCAACACTATTATAGTAACCTCCCAAGAGCACCGATCCGGTCAGTGCCTGCGCCAATGACCTTGAGAGGTCCGCTAAGGATGAACCTTGATCTGCGTTCGGGGCATATATGCTCCCGATCGTGACATCCCTCCCATCCAGTTTACCCAACATCACTGCATACCTCCCTTCCGGATCTATGAATTCTCTGGTGCACTGGAAGGGGACCCCAGCTCTCACCCACACCAACACTCCCCTAGCAAAAGCCGAATAACTCGTGTAAAATAATTGTCCTCGCCAGCGGCTCTTCAAAGCAGCCCCCTCTTTCGCAGAGATATGGGTCTCCTGTAATAATGCAATTTGCGCCCCCCTACGCACCAGAAATGAATGCACCTTATGCCTCTTCATCATGGAGTGCATCCCACGGACATTCCAGGAGATACACTTATAATCTATGTTGGATCCCATGGAAAAAGCATTGAGCTAGACCTATCAAAACATTTTCTCCAGACACGCCTGGTCCCCAGTGAACACCCCCAAAACAAGTGAACTACCCAACTCCCCTTCCCCAGGACAGGCAGAAGTGACCCCTCTCCCATCCAAACTCTGCAACAGTAATGTGTGTATGGGTGTAGTTGCTGGCGCCCTGCCTCGGAACCCCCTCTGCCCGGACCCCCCCAAACGAAAACCAGTGGTCCCCCCAGCCCCTCAGCTCTAGTGTCCGCAACAGTAGCTACCATAGCCCCTCCTCCATAGAGTCTCGTGCATACAGTTCTCAAAAAGGATATAGTTCACCAACAGTCGCAGTCCCTGAACTCTGCATCAACAAAGTCAGCCCAGCTCATCTGCGCTGTGAGGAGTCACAACAGGCAACTCCGTTTCCGAATCCTCCGCAGCACTAAGGATTGGAGAGCTCTCCATCCGACCATCGTCCCGATCACTTCTCGCTGATCTAGGACTGGATCCCGCTTGACTGAGCTCCACCACCGCCCTGATGACCTTGCTCCGTTCAACTTGGGTCTCCATCGAAGTTGGAGCTCTCAGTGGGCCACGACTCGCTCCGCCATCTTCTGCCATCGATCTCGGTGAGCTGCCACCCGATCTCTGTCCCGGTACAGTATCCAGCCAGTCCCAGGCCTCCTGCGTCGTCTGAAAAAACAACGTGCCTTTGGGCCCCACGCTCGCAACCTAGCCGGAAACAGCATGGCATAGGGAATCCGTAGTTGTCATAATTTCCTCTTTACTGCTAGGAACGTAGACCTTTGGCGTTCCCAATTTGCAGGTCCATCAGCTGTCGAGCCTGCTTAAGTATATGGTCTCTGTCTCTGAAATGGAGCAGCCGAGCAATAATTGGTCGTGGCGGTGCTCCAGGTTTGGGAGGCCTGGCCGGCACCCTATGCGCTTTTTCAATTGCGTAAAATCAAGACAATCCTTTGGGTACTACTTCCTTCTGGATCCAGTCCTACAAATACTGCACTATGTCGTCCCCTTCCTCCTTTTTGGGCACTCCGACTATGCGCAGGTTATTGCGGCGGGACCTCCCTTCACTATCCTCAGCGCGGACCTCCAGGATCTTAACATTCGCCGCCACCTCCGTGAGAGATTTCTTTAGTTCCGTAGCCTCCGAGTGGATATCTGCAAGTACTTTCTCTGTGCCAGTGACCCGCTCCACCAGTCGGCAATGGTCATCCTTCAAGAGGCTAAGGTCGGTGTCAATAGAGTCTATTTTAGCCTAAGCGCTTCCCGGGATGCCGTGATGGCTTCCATTATATCAGCTAACGTGGGTTTCGTGGCCAGCACATCCTTCCCAGGGTCCATGGTGTCCACTTCCTCATCTGTTTGTGGGCCCCCACCCCCTGCAATCGCAGCACCTTGGCCTCTTCGTTTGGGGACTTCCCCCATGATCGTCCTCCACTCGTGGTCTCTCTGCGCGGGCTATCACAACCTGTTCGCAGGTCACCTCTGTTGCAAGCACCCCCTGCTGCCAATCTCCCAGTGTTCTCGACAATATGGCGCAGCAAGGACCGTCCGGCGTGTCCAAGATGGGGGCCTGTGCTCCTGGGCCCTCTTTGCTCGCCCGGGTACAATGGGAGTTTCACACCTTGGGTAATCCCTCTCACCGCCCTGCGCCGCTCCACACCTCTTCCGTCTCTCCTCAGGGGTCTCACAGTGCACTCCTGCTGCTCGCGCAGGGCACCAAGAGTCCTAGGCCAAGGCGAGGTCACGCCAGTAGCAAACTTCGCCCCGTTCTGTTTCACACAAGGGCCTGAGCTCTCACACCCCTCTCAGTGTGGCCGTGGTTCAGGGCTCATCTCCCCTACGATGCTGCACCACACATTGGAGCCCATGAGGTACTGCCATACGCCCAGTTGGGGACTTGGTGTTGGAAAGAGGCACTGTCCTGTAGGCCTACTTTCTCCTTAGGGCAGATCGCATACATGTCAATGGGGTTGCCGGACAGGCCCTCGCACCTCCCTGCTCGCCCTTCGGCGTGATGGCTGCACACGGCCACGCCCTGCCTCAGTCCGACACAGCTGCTCGGCCCACACTTCGCCTCGTCCGGCACCAGGCTCACCTTGCCTGGCTCACGGAGGCCGTGCGGTCCCCCGCCGGCGCTCGCGCTTCACTCCAGGCGCCTTCCGGTGCGACAACCGCAGCCGGCCGCGCCCCGTAATCAATCAGCCCAGCTGATCCGCTCGCTCTGTACCGCACACAGGACCCGGTTCTTTTCCCTGCCTCGCAGTGGCGGAGCGGCCTCTCTCCAATGTCTGCACACTTTCACAGCACCAGTGCCCTCGACGGTCTGCTCCCCACCGCACGTCTCCGGGGGTGACGGGCTTCAAAGACCAGTTCAGGTCGCAGGCCCCATCTTGAGCACCATCCCTCAGTACGCCACTCCGCCGGGCTCGATAATTCTCGGCGTGTGGCTATGGGCTGCCTCACCCCAGCACACTCGCCGGTTCCTGGATGGGGCAGCAATCGGATCTGCTGGGGCTCAGGATCTCGCCGAACGAGGGAGCCTGGGGCCGGAGCTCCGTGGTCCGCTTCCTCCTACATAGGCTTCAGGCCACGCCCCCCCTGGGCCACTGATTTTCTTAGCACTTGAAGGCTAGTCTTACACCACTGCAACCGGGCCACTCAGTTATTTGAGTTTCAGCAGTAACAGTTAGACATTTCTTTGTCTGCAGTGTGCCTACGATCATTGCATCCCTTATTTATGACACATCACAACACATTCTAAATTAAAAAGCATTTCCACAATGGTGTGCAAGGCTGAGATCTCCAGTCCTGTGAAATTTCTAAGCTCTGAAGTGCCTACAGTCCTGCAATAGTCAATCATGAAAATCCCTAACCTTACATGTGACTGAGACCCCTCACAAGATCCACCTAAACCACAGCCGATGCATTGGCCAGTGCGACTGACGGAAGAATTAACAGGATGAGTAGCATGGCATTGTTTTTGACGAAAGTGCGACGACAGAGGAGGTCCTCTTCCATCAAGACAAGGTGGTTTTCCTAACCCCAAGTTAAGTGCAAATTAATACCTTTTAGTCCCAAGGTAAGTCAATTTCTTATCTTATCAGGAATGACACCTAATGTTTAGATTAGGGGCCCCCATTGCTCTGATGAAAGCCGCTGACTCCTTTTGGGTTCTTATGGGGCGTAAGCATGTCAACACAACTCAGGAAGATTGGGACATAAAACTCAACATTCATCAGCCATTTTTTACATTTTATCCAGTGTACCCACTAGTAAAGGAATTTCCTTTGGATTCACGGTGGTAGTTTTCTGATACAATCTGGATCCCTTACTATATAGTCCATCTTATAAAAAAAACTCCCTCACACAGAAGTCCTGTCCACCCTGGTAGTATAATTCTCATCAGGGTGGGGTGAGGTTGTCTATAATGAAGCATGCCACAAAAGTGTGGGTGAGGCTTTCTTGTCCAAAATAAAAACATTTTTCTTTCATCCATGCACAAGTCATTGTAGTTGAAATTTGTGTGATATAGCCATGCCAGATTCAACCTACTGTGGTATTTGTGACTTAGTTGTTTTCTTTTGCTTGGAACAGTGAAAAAGTATTTGTTAACTATTTGTTTGAAGCGGACACAAATCTTGAGAATCTTCTCACATTGCTTCAAAGCAGGTGTAAAATATCCCATCCAATCAGGTTTTACCCTTGCAACATGCTTGTAGTTCTGTTTCCCACCAGACACACAGAACTGCAAATACTAGAATGCAAAGCATAACCAAAAAACAAGAATCTACTTGCAACTAACTTGGGAGAGCTCAAGTTTATAAACCAGTTTATATTTGTAAACCTTGAATTTTTGTAAGGACTGTGAAAATCAGAGTACTGATAGCCCACTAACATAACATAACATAACATAGAATCATTGGTGGATTTTAATTAAACACGGCTATTGTTTAAAAGGTACCTTTTTAAAGTACAACACAGGAAATATTTTCCAGCTCAAGGGTTTTCACAATTTGAAGCACAATCAGACAATGGGGCGCGACCTCATCCCCTTAACGGTAAGCTACAAGACAGGATTGGGGAACATGTGGTTGGGAGTCGTATGTCAGTGTGACATGGACTATGCATAGTAGTGGAATAGGCGCCGCTGGAGGAATGGTGGTCTGCTGCCTGGCAGTGAGGAGACAGGGCAGGAAGACATCCAGAAGGGAGAGTGATGCTGTGCCTCTCTCCTTCTGGGACTTTGCAGAGAGAATTGCCAGCCTGCACCCATCATGGCAGGAGGGAAAGAAGCACCCGGCGGAGAGGCACAGTAGGAGCATGGCTTCACATGCAACAGTTGACTCAGGCATGTTCAGTGTGTGTTTCGTTCAGTTTGTCATTGCTGGAGGCACCATAAACAATGATTGTCTGTTTGCCACTATCACGATGTTTTGTATCCAATTTCCGGTGGCACTATATTCAGGGATTGTGTGCCAATTGAATGCTAACATACTATTATAAAAAGAAATTTATTATAAGAGATCCTTATAACGACTTGTCTTTTTCCTATTATTCTTTCTCACAGGTCAGAGTTTACCTCATCTATTTATTATTTACATGAGGTATTGTTTTAGCCACACTTTATAAGTGCTCCCCCATGAGATGAATTTAGGAACTGCACACTCTTTGAACATTGATTAGTCTACATAAGGGAGCATGTATGCTGGACCTTGATTGCGTCAAGTCCCTCTTTTCTTGAAAGGGCACCTTAAAGTGCCGAAGGATAGTTCAACAGAATCAAAACGCCCAGTTATTGCATCTCACCACATCTACGAATACATAGCAGGGCACTTTTTCTCACTTTAACAGACTGTCCGCATTCCTGATCCCAGGTAAGTGTTGACTTAAGCAAGTGTCCTGTGGGTGCTGATGGCAATAGGGTAATAGAAACTGATGGCGCCCCTCTGCAGAATGTATTGAAGTGCCCTCAGGGTCTCCCATACCTCAGATATTTATTGGATTTTGGTTGAGTGGGGGGCCCTTGAGGGATGGCGGCACCCATTCACTGCAGGGACTATCATTGCACCCCTGACTGTTGGCCTGGTTGTATTGTGAAGTTCAGAAGGATTTTTACTTCCACAGAGTGTGTTTTGGGGTTTATTGGATGCACTCTCTGCCTCGTCTAAATCCCTGAGTTTGCACCTCCTAAGCTTAGATCTCTTCATCTCTGCGCACTTTCTCAGTTCCGTATTCTATTTAATTGGAACTGTATAAACAATGACCACTCCATAGATGGTAGGTATTGGCTTGTATGACCACATCGACGATTACACTTCTCTTCTACACCCATGAGTAAGGCAGCTATATGCTCGTTTATAACAGTTTCATCCACATCCACACACCAAAAAACTGCAAACACAGGCCAGACTTCACTCACACACATCTGTCCATCAATTAGAATTGAATGCTTAGGGCAGTGCCACTGCAATAATGCGGCAGGTGAGGGCCAGACTATGCGGCAGGCTTGTCTAAATTATGCCACAAGAAATGGAAAATTATGTGGCACATTTTGTGATAGTATTACTGTCTGGGTAAAAACTACATCTTAGTAGTATTAGTTTAACACCTAAATGCAGCAATAAACAATTGAAAGATGACCAGTCAACCTGAGCAGTTATCTTCTGAATTTGGCTGATTTGGACATTACTGTTGACCTAAACTGTCCAAGTGGTTTTAAACCTGAGTCCACTTATTTGCCTACTATGCCATTTGAGTCCATTGATGTTTATCGTGAGCTTAGGAAACTCTGTAAACGCAAAGGTCCTAGCAAATACAATCAATTCAGAGCCCTCACAAATTTACAAAATGTGTCTGATGTGTTCATACACTGCAGACAAAGGGTGGAATGTTGTAATTCTCCCTATGGAGATATATTATAGTTGAAAGATTATGCCAGATGAATGATGGCTCAAGTTACATGTGCGTTGACAGAATGGGAAAGTGACCCTTACCAACGTGGGTACTGAGGGCTTCTTGCAGATTGAAAGAAAGCAGTGTTAACCGCTTAGCTGCTTCGAACGTTCCGCGCCAGTGCGGAACGTTCTATTAAGCGGGCGGGGCCGCGTCGGCCAACGGACGTGCGCAGCACTACCGAGGTAGTGCTCGCGACGGCCGTTGGCCGACGCACGCAGCGAAAGGGTTAATGGAGTGGGAATAATTTTGAAATGTGAACATCCAAGAATACCTATTTTATATCTCTTGCCTAAGGTGCACAAAATTCAAAGAAATCCTCTGCGATGACCTATTCTGTCATTCATAGGCAGCCTTCTTGAAAATACTTCCAGGTATATTGATTATTTTATCACACGCTTTGTTTCCTCCTTACCTTCATACACTTAAGACACCAAAGATTCCCTGTCCAGGATTGCAGATTTGATTGAGGAAAATACTTTCTGCTTTTTACTCTTGATGTAGACTGTCTGTATTGTAGTATTCCTCATGATATAGGATTAGCTGCATGCAGGCACTTTTTAAGAGTAAGATTGTTGTCACATTTGCTTCATAGTAAGATGCTAGTGGATATGGTTGAATTGTGTTTAGTGAACAATGTCATCCTTTTTAATAAAAAAATGTGTAAGACAGTTGAAGGCCACAGCAATAGGAACCTGCTTCGCCCCCAGCTACGCTAACTTATACATGAGCTCGTGGGAGGAGCAGGTCCTGGAGGAGATGGATGAATTGGAACACGTGGCGCTGTGGACCATATTTTTTTTTAAAACAAACTTTATTGGGTTTTTCATATTATAAATACAGTACAGTATATATTAACTGTTATACGGTTATTATCTTCACGTAAACTCTACAGACAGAGCATTATGGCCTCCAATTTGAGCAATCAAAGAGAGCGTATCATGTTACAGTATACTTTCCTATGAGTCATTGTGTGAATCATGTGCATATACAATAATCCTGAACTGTAACCCATTAACACCCCCTCCTAATACAACCCCCCACCTTGGCTCTGGTTGCATAATTCAATATCTTGAGTACTCGTCCCTCTCTAACCGCAGTAACATTTTATTACAGTGGTCTGCTTCTCGGTCCCTTCCATATCTGTTATTGAATGACTATATACATACTTAATACGATATCGACTATTGCGTATGTGAAACATCAGGAATATCATCCGGGTTGGTACTTTTATGAGTTTCTAGCATTGTGTCCCATTCCATGGAGATTGGGTTTTTCCGGAGACCACAGGCCTTCTCCCTACGCAGAGCTGCGCTTTCGGCCCCCGCCCATCTGGTCAGTTCATTGTGCCATGTGCGTAGTGCAGGACTTCCAGCGCATAGTAATGGATCTCTTAGCCACTATAAACGCCAAATCCAGGAAACGCAGCTGGACCTTGTGTGTTTTCCTACGTCTACGGATGCCTAATAAGCACTCCAATGCTGCACCCCCTATGGAGAGGTGCGTGGCCTCCTCTGTCATTCGTTTGACCCCTCCCCAGAACTCGCCAAGGCACGGGCACGCCCACAACATATGAAGTAGATCTGCCGCCAGCAATTTGCATCTGGGGCAGTGATGAACAGTGGTCGGATACATCTTCTGCAATCTGTGTGGGGTCAGGTAAGCTCTGTGTAAAATCATGCATTGGATGAACTTGAATTTTGCGTTTCGAGGTATCCTCCGTGGATATTCCAAAATATCTGCCCACTCCCTGTCCGTGAATTCCTGCCCCATATCTGTCACCCACTGCACTCGAAGAGTATCTAGGGGGTGCTTTACATGTACCCGGATACTTAAATATAACCACTTAATGAGATGGCTCCCCCGTCCCATGTAGTAGAGAGACTTAACTAACTCATTCGTTTGGGGTTCTGCCCTGTTTGGGGACCACTGTTTTTTAACATAATGTAGTAAAGCTGCGTGAGTCATGTATAATGTGTTAGGCGCCCCTGTTTCTTGTACAAAGTTGTCATGGTCCATGGTCCATGGTCTGGTGTCTAGTATGCTTATGTCACCATAGGGAGGATGGATTGGGGGTATTTACCCCCACTTGACCCTCCTTAGGGGGCCAGAAAGACTGTTTGGGCTTCAAGGTTGGAGGGAATGGCCTGATGCCAGGACTGCCACCCATTCTTCAAAAACAATCCCTGGTGTCTCTTGTGGTTTCTGCCCCTGGGGGGCAGAAAGAGTTTATGGGCGTCATGGAAGAGAGGAAAAAATGCTTTGTTTACAGCAATTAAACCTGTTGCCAAGGGAACTTTCTACCCCCCCCCTGAGAGCAGAAAGACGGTTAGACTTCAGTGGGTTTCTAGAGAGGGACTCCCTCCATTTTAAATCCCCGATGTGTAGTGGATGGATCCCTGCTCTGTATCACCCTCCATTGGCATTGACAATTCCCAGGCAGAGCCCACTAGGTAGAGGTACCATTTAAAAGGGGTGATTGGTGCTACGGAGCGTTCATGGGCGTCATGGAAGAGAGGAAAAATGCTTTGTTTACAGCAATTAAACCTGTTGCCAAGGGAACTTTCTACCCCCCCGAGAGCAGAAAGACGGTTAGACCTCAGTGGGTTTCTGGAGAGGGACTCCCTCCATTTTAAATCCCCGATGTGTAGTGGATGGATCCCTGCTCTGTATCACCCTCCATTGGCATTGACAATTCCCAGGCAGAGCCCACTAGGTAGAGGTACCATTTAAAAGGGGTGATTGGTGCTACGGAGGTTCAGGGGCTGAGCTGTGCCCCAGTACACAGTAAAAGGAGAAGGAGCCAAACTGGGGGTTTATCAGCCCTTAGTGTGAAGATGCGACATTCAACACACTATAAAGGTAGTGTGCAGGATGTGAATGTCAAGTCCACAGCACAGTGGTGAGTTTTCAGCTCATTCCCAAATTGAAGTAAGGTGCTTGCAGTCCAGATGTGATGTTGTTCTAGATGCTTGTGGTAAAGATGGAAAAGCTCTGTTGACTAATTTCTTGTTTTTTGCTCTCTTCAATATCCAGCCTGATGGTGTCTTGGCCGCTGAGAACCTCTAAAGGGGGTGAACTTGTCAATCACGGGTCCTGGTCATGATCTTTTTGTAAATTATGCATTTTTGAAAAACGTGTGGACTGGCAAGGGTAGAAAGTTGAAATCCATCATGTGTGGTTGGTGCAATCATTTTTCTTCAGTCCCCTAACGAGGCATGCCGTGACATCTATGATGCCTTCCAGTGAGGGAGCTAGTGTAGAGTCTGGGAGACTATGGCGTAGGGCATTACCGCCATCTTCTCCCGCTCTCCCATGAGAGTTTGAATTCTTGAACATCCGTTTTGGAGATATTTTCTGGAACAAGTAGTTTCACTTCTTTCATAGGTTTTCTTGGTTGCGTGTTCCCTGACAGTGAGGTCAGACGGTGAATTCAAGTGACTTGGCATTGGATGAATGTTGAAGCTTGAATCCCTCCAGGTTCATGTCATTGAGCCAGGTTTGGACTAGATATTGCTTGTTGTTCCCGGCAAATAGCAGGATTTCTGTATTTGGTGGGGCTGCATTTGAGGTAGGTGCTGGATATCTAGGAGTGGATGAGGTGCAAACAATTCTTGAGGTGTTTTCTGTCTGCAGCGGAGGAGATTTTCAAGTACAGTTATGTCATAAGTGTATTGGTGAATTTTAATGATGTAATTGGTTAGTTGGGTTCCCAGGGGCTCTATGCAGAGGCTGAAGATAGCATGGAAATGTATGTCATCCTCATGGGTGAACAGACATAATATTGAGTTTTTATTTTCGGAGTACAAAAATATCGAGTTGGAAATATCGAAGGGACTGAATATCGAGATCAAGAATATCAGTGACCAGAATATCGACATGAAGGTAAGAAATATCGTTTTTGTTAATATCGAAGTCAGTAATATCGTTTGTAAAAATATCGTTGTTAATAATATCGATGTTTATATTAGTGTTATGTATTTAAGTATGTATTTTAAATGTATGTCTTCTATATTTTTTGTTAAGTTCTGTATTTTTTTTAAATATATGTATTACATTTTTAGAAGTTATTAATGTTTTTTAAAGTAAAATTTGCATTTTAGTTCCGTAGCGGGTTGTGGGTTTATAGGAGAATAGGGTGGGAAGTAATTTAATTATAGTAAATGTAATAATAATTTTTAGAAATTATTAATAATTTTTAATAAAATTTTGCGTTTTAGTTCTGTAGCGGGTTGTGGGTTTATAGGGGAATAAGGTGGGAAGTAATTTAATTATAGTAAATGTAATAATAATTTTTAGAAATTATTAATTATTTTTAATTACATTTTGTGTTTTTATTCCGTAGCGGGTTGTGGGTTTATAGGGGAATAGGGTGGGAAGTAATTTAATTTTAATAAAGTAATTATTAATTTTTATTTATTGGTATTGATAATTAATTTATTGTTAATTAATTATTAATTGGTAATTAATTTTTATTAATTGATTAATTGATAATTATATTAATTGTGTTATTTTTTTTAGGAGCGGGTTGTGGGTTTATAGGGGAATAGGATGGGAAGTAATTTAATTATAATTAAGGCTCCCGGTTTTCCGTTTAAACGGATTTATGCATATAAATACAGACGGAAAAATATTTTTCTTTCGTCTGTATTTATAAATAGAAACGGAAAAATGGCAATAAATATGTTTACCTTTGCTGCTGTGTGCCAGGAGAAGACGAGCCTGTCCCAGTGCAGGACGGGGAGAGGGCTTTTAAAATTTCAGCTGAGCCCATAACAAAGGTCGACATTAAGGGGCCTCCTTTTGGTTAAGTATCCTGGCTGGAAGCTATGGGGGGTGAGGGCAGGTGAGGAGGAAGACGCATCCCTAAAAGCAATCGAGGGAAAACAAATGCGCACAGCTTATCACTTCACAGGTACTTAAGAGAGGCCTGCATTTGACTTAGTTCAGTCACTGGAGCCAAGAGATATAAACGCACTGTAGGAATGTTAGATGTGTTGGTTTATCCCAGTATTTACACAAATACCAATTTAAATTCTGCTATTGGATTTATTTCTTTTATAGCGCAATAGCCCTACTCATCATAATGCAAGGTGTCAGAGAGCTTGACAATAAATCATGTGTGTAAATCAATGTATATGATGTGTTGCATAAGACAGTGAGGTTTACATTAGGAGGACTTCAATTTATTAACTGCAAGTAACAAAAGGATCTTTGTTAAAAGCAGTAACCCATTTACCATCTACATAAATCTATCTAAACCTATAACAACCAAGCGTGCATTGCCTATTGAAATAAATGTGGAAAAATACTAACTGCATCTTCTGTTTTTGCTTGCGGCAAAATAAAATGTGGATAAATACAGATAAAATGATCAAAAAATAAATATGGATAAATACAGACGGAAATGTAAAAAAATAAATACCATAAAACCGGGAGCCCTAATTATAATGGAGTAATTATTAATTTTTATTTGTTATTATTTATAAATAATTTAATATTAATTAATTATTAATTGGTTATTTAATTAAAAAATTATTTAATTGATAAGTATGTTAATTTTAACCCTCTGCTATCCAACACTTTCCCTACAGTTACACTCTCTGGAGTGGGAATAGTAATTTTTACCCTTACGCTATCCAACACTTTCCCTACTGTTGCACTCTCTGGAGTGGGAATAGTAATTTTTACCCCTACGCTATCCAACACTTTCCCTACTGTTGCACTCTCTGGAGTGGGAATAGTAATTTTAACCCCTTCGCTATCCAACACTTTCCCTACTGTTGCACTCTCTGGAGTGGGAATAGTAATTTTTACCCCTACGCTATCCAACACTTTCCCTACTGTTGCACTCTCTAGAGTGGGAATAGTAATTTTTACCCCTACGCTATCCAACACTTTCTCTACTGTTGCACTCTCTGGAGTGGGAATAGTAATTTTTACCCCTACGCTATCCAACACTTTCCCTACTGTTGCACTCACTGGAGTAGGAATAGTAATTTTTACCCCTTCGCTATCCAACACTTTCTCTACTGTTGCACTCTCTGGAGTGGGAATAGTAATTTTTACCCCTACGCTATCCAACACTTTTCCTACTGTTGCACTCTCTGGAGTGGGGATAGTAATTTTTACCCCTACGCTACCCAACACTTTCCCTACTGTTGCACTCTCTGGAGTGGGAATAGTAATTTTTACCCCTACGCTATCCAACACTTTCCCTACTGTTGCATTCTCTGGAGTGGGAATAGTAATTTTTACCCCTTCGCTATCCAACACTTTCCCTACTGTTGCACTCTCTGGAGTGGGAATAGTAATTTTTACCCCTATGCTATCCAACACTTTCCCTACTGTTGCACTCACAGGAGTGGGAATAGTAATTTTCACCCCTTCACTATCCCACACTTTCCCTACTGTTGCACTCTCTGGAGTGGGAATAGTAAATTTTACCCCTACGCTATCCAACACTTTCCCTACTGTTGCACTCTCTGGAGTGGGAATAGTAATTTTTACCCCTACGCTATCCAGCACTTTCCCTACTGTTGCACTCACTGGAGTGGGAATAGTAACTTTTACCCCTACGCTATCCAACACTTTCCCTACTGTTGCACTCACTGGAGTGGGAATAGTAATTTTTACCCCTACGCTATCCAGCACTTTCCCTACTGTTGCACTCACTGGAGTGGGAATAATAATTTTTACCCCTACGCTATCCAACACTTTCCCTACTGTTGCACTCTCTGGAGTAGGAATAGTAATTTTATCCTCTCCGCTATCCAATATTTTCTCTACTGTTTTAGTTAATGTAGTGTATAATGTATTTTAAAAGATTAAAAATAATCACATTTTTTAATTTGTTATATATATTTTTTATATTTTTATTTATATTATTGGTGTATGTGTATATATATGTATTTATAATTTTTAATATGTTTTTTAACAGTTTATAAGTTATTAAAATAATTATTTATAAATATTATTAAGTAAGTATATATATTATATTTTATACATATATATGTTCAATTTATTTTTACATTATATGTATTAGTTATAATTTTAAACATTTTAAAATAATTTTAACTATGTTTCTTTTAATTATATGTATTATTTACTTTATTTTACATTATTTTTTAAACATAAAAAAACCGATATTTTTAACAAAGATATTTTTGACAACGATATTTTTTTCCGATATTTTTGTACTTACCATGATGCAGATAGGACTTCGATATTCTTGACATCGATATTTTTGTGTCGATATTTTTGTACCTCGATATTCTGACTGTCGATATTCTGTCAGTGATCCATCACCAGCAGCAAGCCGGGTCCAATAGATTTGCACTGATTCTTTTGCAAACGTGTAAAGTTTTTGTGATCTGGAAACGTGTTATCATGCTTGTGATATGGACCCTTGCTCACACGCTTATCGATCATTGTTGCATAGGGTTATTCACATGAACTGAGGGAAGGAGAAAGGTCCACTCCTTGGCTATTGGTCTCCACAGCAATGTCCAATTGTCACCTGTGATAAAATGACAGGCTAGCGCTTCCATAAGGGACAGTAAGGTGCCGGTTTGTAGCGCTATCAGCGGGGGACAGTCAAGAGTGTCTTTGCTGATTCCTGAACATTCTGCTCTGTTGCAGGGGAGGAGGGCAATGAACACATATGTATGTTTACATGTGGAGCCAGCAATCCTTGAACAGCCTCTCCTCAATTGGGAGAAGCAGCTGCTAAAAAATGGGGAGCACAGTGTCTGCTGCATTCCCGTACCTGATAAGATATATGTCAAAATATGTGGAAGGATGCTGAAGGTAGTAATATGGACACCTCCCTATGCGAGAAACATGCCACTGTGGTGTCTGAAGAACATCCAAAAAATTCAGCAAAATATGGCCCTTGCCTTTTTGATAGTCGGGGCTGAAATAATCTTGGAGATCTCTAGGACAATTACACATTTGTGACCTTTTGGGAGGTCCAAGACTAATTTGGAGTCTTGTCAGGTAAAGTTGGTGTATGAAAAACTCTCTCGGAAGGTTAAAGTAATCTGAGCTACATTTTCAGAAGTTCCAAAGGAAACAGAAACTCTGCAGAGCTCTGAATAAAGACAAACTTAATCACCTGACAGGGATCAGGGTACAGCAGGGCACAGATGGCTGCGCCCAGTTAACAGATCAGGAGTGTGACAAGGTTTGCATGAAGATCGAAATAATCAGGAATATTGCCAGACTCAAATCGGTCCGATTGAACTATCTGCAAATTTCACCCGACTAAGGGGCCGATTCCGATCTCGGTCGGAGGCGCACCTAACACCATTCGGCCGGGAAAAAAGCCAGGCGAATGCCTGTTTCCCGACCGATCCGCACATTATTCCGAACGAGCAAGTACGATGCGCACAACTGCATAGATTCCGACCCAGTCGTACTCACCCAATCCAGGTCCTGTTTCCAGACCGAGGCGGATCCGGAAACGCAAAATCGAGTCGCACGGAAGCCAAAATGCAGCCCCGTCCGGCCGGACAAGTACGATGCGCTTCCCGTACGCGCCGAACCCGTCGCTACGCACGGCACGTCAAAGCATCCGGGAGAGGCGCACATAAGCTCCGATTCGCGCCACAACACGATCCACGGCTACGAGACGAACACGCCAGCGACGAGGACGAGGCGAAGCAAAGAGAAAGACGAACGAGACGAACCAACCATGAATCCCATCGTGCCGATCCTACCAATATTCTACATCTACTACCGGAACAGGCAAGGACGCGTACGGCGCAGAAGGTAAGTCAGACACCAACCACAAAAACAAACTACACGTACCCGACATATCACACACACACAGTGGGATGCAGAAATTACTTACACCAGCAACAGCAGCACCATAGGGGCGGGATGGCCATCACCAATGCCACATATACACATAGGGGCCCGGAGGCCCACCACCACTACCACCCCTACTCAGGGGGTGCCAGATGCCTACCACTACTACCACCTCTACCCAAGGTGTGCCAGATGCCTACCACTACTACCACCCCTACCTAGGGGGTGCCAGATGCCTACCACTACTACCATCCCTACCCATGGGGGGCTGGATGCCTGTCACTACTACCACCCCTACCCAGGGGGTGCCAGATGCCTACCACTACTACCACCTCTAACCAGGGTGTGCCAGATGCCTACCACTACTACCACCTCTACCCAGGGGGTGCCAGATGCCTACCACTACTACCACCCCTACCCAGGGGGTGCCAGATGCCTACCACTACTACCACCTCTACCCATGGGGGCTGGATGCCTGTCACTACTACCACCCTTACCCAGGGGTGCCAGATGCCTACCACTACTACCACCCTTACCCAGGGGGTGCCAGATGCCTACCACTACTACCACCTCTACCCAGGGTGTGCCAGATGCCTACCACTACTACCACCTCTACCCAGGGGGTGCCAGATGCCTACCACTACTACCACCCCTACCCAGGGTGTGCCAGATGCCTACCACTACTACCACCTCTAACCATGGGGGGCTGGATGCCTGTCACTACTACCACCCCTACCCAGGGGTGCCAGATGCCTACCACTACTACCACCTCTACCCAGGGTGTGCCAGATGCCTACCACTACTACCACCTCTACCCAGGGGGTGCCAGATGCCTACCACTACTACCACCCCTACCCAGGGGGTTCCAGATGCCTACCACTACTACCACCCTTACCCAGGGGGCTGGATGCCTACCACTACTACCACCCTTACACAGGGGGTGCCAGATGCCTACCACTACTACCACCCCTACCCAGGGTGTGCCAGATGCCTACCACTACTACCACCTCTACCCATGGGGGGCTGGATGCCTGTCACTACTACCACCCCTACCCAGGGGGTGCCAGATGCCTACCACTACTACCACCTCTACCCATGGGGGGCTGGATGCCTGTCACTACTACCACCCCTACCCAGGGGGTGCCAGATGCCTACCACTACTACCACCTCTACCCAGGGTGTGCCAGATGCCTACCACTACTACCACCTCTACCCAGGGGGTGCCAGATGCCTACCACTACTACCACCCCTACCCAGGGGGTTCCAGATGCCTACCACTACTACCACCCTTACCCAGGTGGCTGGATGCCTACCACTACTACCACCCTTACACAGGGGGTGCCAGATGCCTACCACTACTTCTACCCCTACCCAGGGTGTGCCAGATGCCTACCACTACTACCACCTCTACCCATTGGGGGCTGGATGCCTGTCACTACTACCACCCCTAACCAGGGGGTGCCAGATGCCTACCACTACTACCACCTCTACCCATGGGGGGCTGGATGCCTGTCACTACTACCACCTCTACCCAGGGTGTGCCAGATGCCTACCACTACTACCACCCTTACCCAGGGGGTGCCAGATGCCTACCACTACTACCACCCTTACCCAGGGGGTGCCAGATGCCTACCACTACTACCACCCCTACCCAGAGGGTGCCAGATGCCTACCACTACTACCACCTCTACCCATGGGGGGCTGGATGCCTGTCACTACTACCACCTCTACCCAGGGTGTGCCAGATGCCTACCACTACTACCACCCTTACCCAGGGGGTGCCAGATGCCTATCACTACTACCACCTCTACCCATGGGGGGCTGGCTGCCTACCACTACTACCACCTCTACCCATGGGGGGCTGGATGCCTACCACTACTACCACCTCTACCCATGGGGGGCTGGATGCCTACCACTACTACCACCTCTACCCATGGGGGGCTGGATGCCTGTCACTACTACCACCTCTACCCATGGGGGGCTGGATGCCTACCACCAACAACACCCCCACTCACAGGATGGCTAATACATGACACAACAAGCACACACCAACATAAAAAATGCAACATAAAGACATCCCCCGAAACACCATGACAGGCGTGTGTAGACTGTGTCAAATGCCTACAACACTGAACATGACTTTGAACATACAATGTGACCCCTATCACATGTGTCACACACAAATGTGTGTGGCCCCCACAATGCAAGCAGGCCATGACCATTGTGGCAATGGGGTCCAAAACCCCATCATCACAGTGACCAAAATGTAAGTGTGGGGTCCATAGCTGAAGCACATCTTGAACATTGTGGCAATGGGGTCCAAACCCCCATCATCACAGTGACCAAAATGTAAGTGTGGGGTCCATAGCTGAAGCACATTTTGAACATTGTGGCAATGGGGTCTAAACCCCCATCATCACAGTGACCAAAATGTAAGTGTGGGGTCCATAGCTGAAGCACATTTTGAACATTGTGGCAATGGGGTCTAAACCCCCATCATCACAGTGACCAAAATGTAAGTGTGGGGTCCATAGCTGAAGCACATTTTGAACATTGTGGCAATGGGGTCTAAACCCCCATCATCACAGTGACCAAAATGTAAGTGTGGGGTCCATAGCTGAAGCACATTTTGAACATTGTGGCAATGGGGTCTAAACCCCCATCATCACAGTGACCAAAATGTAAGTGTGGGGTCCATAGCTGAAGCACATCTTGAACATTGTGGCAATGGGGTCTAAACCCCCATCATCACAGTGACCAAAATGTAAGTGTTGACAAAGAAAAAGCTGCAACTGCCAAACTGCATGGATGATTCCTGGTCACAGAACAACAAACACATCAGTGGCAAAGTAGTGCTTGTGTCCCATAGCAACATAGATTGGGGGAGGCAAAAAGGGCAGTGCAAATAAGACATACCTTTGGCCATGTGCAGACAAACATCACCCATGGGGGCTGACATTGTCAACATTCATCAATGACACAATGACAGAAGTGACCATCAGAATGCAGACCCACATATTTGCACCAATGGGCACACAAATGCAGATACCCTGTGGAGACTGTAGATGTGAGGTGAACAGATACCATACCATGGCAGAAATGGGACACACAAACAATGATCATTGTGCTGACTGATGACCTAGGAGTCCCAGGGACAGCAGGGGAAACCCACCAAACAACATACAGCCAATGGCACACTAAAGATATGCCAATGCAGTGGTGCAGATGCACAAACACAAACAGGCAGACCCACACTGCACATCAAACACAACAGGTGAGGGGGGTGCCAGTGTCCCCAGGCAACCACACAACACATGAGGAGGCCTGAATACCAATTACACAGATGTGCATACAGTGCCACACAAGGTAACTCATGGATCCAAATCCCCTATGTGGGCAATCGGACATTGTCAGATGAGAGGGAGCACAAATCACACATGTCACACAAGCATGTAGGAACAGAAACTGACACAGCAAGACACAGAGACACCACAGCACTACCCCCAGGGCCCCCACATTGTGGTGACCCTGGGCTGCATTACAATCCCACTGTGATGACAAAGCTAGATGTCGTTCACACTGTGAACCACAGTCATGTGTCCTGAGCAACAAACTACCATCACACCTACACAAGCACAAATCAATCAGCACGGCCAGTAAGCCAAGGCCAACATGGAGGCAGGGGTCTAGCCGGGCAACAACTCTCATCTGCACACACTCAACACCACACACCTCGACCTCCAACAATGTGCAGCAGTGAAGCTCACATGCACTGGTGACATTGCACATGCACCCATGACAATCCCAGGGGGTGGTGGGAACCAAGGTGCAGAAACACATCACACATGGCCACTCAACAAGACTCCTGAATGTCTGACACACTGCACACTACGCTGTACATGGACATGATGGCAATACCACACCAACCAATGGGATCCCAGCCACAGTCACACACCAATGAAGAAGCCAAGGTCACCCACAAAGAACACACATAGACAACTACCAACATTGCAGCCCTGACCCTGAGGAGTGCCAGCAGTCACACACACAACGTGTCACAATCACTGAAAGCTAACACAAACCGGAAATCACATGACAGGTGTAAACAACAAGTGCCAAGGGGAATCCTGACTGTGACCCATCTGCGTCTGCCCACAAACTCAGCCCTGACAGCAAACACACATATGGGTGACACCCTGATGACCAGTAATGTGCCATGCACCCACATCACAGAGAACCCAGGGAGAAGACTTTGGGGGAACATAGGTCAAATCAGCAAGCATCACAAACAGGAACATCACTAGGGATCCCAGCATGCACAGCAAAATGGAAGTGAACACACAGACATGCTCATACAACACACACCTTGGGCGCAGGCGATGTCACAGGAGTACACACTGCCATGAGGGGACTCCACTCCTGTGTGAGGAAAGCTGTGCCATATGTCGCCTCAGTAGGGCTCCATCATGTCAGCAGAACACTTGGTCACACAGTCAACAATTAGCACCAAATGAAGGCTCCCGTCACATCAGCCTGGTCATGGGAGTGTCAACGAAATCATCAGCACAGATCCAACACACATGTATAGCAAGTTGCACTGACAACACAGATGAGTCCTTCCCCATTGATGCCCAAACCTGCATGTCCAGTGGAGATGGCCACACGGTCAGGGAAGTAGACTAATTGAACAATGGCAAGCACAACAGATGTGCAGGGGTGGAAGCCACAGATGTGACATTGCTAATGTAAGTAGGAAATCCCATTGCCAAATATTGAAAACATGACACCCTCAGATGCTGCTAAGGATGACATGGATACACCACAGGATAGGACACATTCCCCCTGGACCACATGGGTTCCTGCACAGTAACACTTCATTTTCATGAGACCAAATATCACCATCACTGCAGCAAGGGCATGGTTAGCATCATCAACATCATGTACATCAGAAGCAAAAGCACTAGAGAACAGAAAGTTGCTTTATTCAGCATATGGGGGTTCAAAAGTTGAAGTCATGTAAAAAATAAACAAAGGCCAATGGCCAGTCCATCATGAAAGTCAAAACAGGGTGACAGTGGCAGATGTCACCCTACGCATGCCTGCACTGATAAAAACCAGGGACAATCCCCTCGGAGGGGCATACGGGGGGCAGGCCAGGCATCGCAGGGACAGGATCAGGGCTCACCAGAAGGAGGCAGGGAAGGGGTGGTGGGTGCTGGAGAGCCACTGACAACTGCAGTGGAGGTGTCTGACATGGTGTGTGCCGGCACAACTGGGGGGCATGACTCAGATGGTGTGGGCGCCGGCACGACTGCAGTGGACCGTGCAGATGGAGTGGACAGGTTCCCCACTGCAGTGCCCAAGTCAGACAGGGTGGTAGTGGACTCCACTGCAGTGCCTACCTCCAGGGGAGGAGAATGGGGATCAGGTAAGGTGGGCAGGACCGAGGGGAGGACACCGTCTCCACACCAGTGGCACAGACAAGCGCAGCGGGGGTGTGGGGCCGGAAGAGCAAGTGGCAGGGGGAGAAGGCCTGATCCTTTTGGGGATGGTGTATCTGTGGGTGGGGGAACCTGGGGCAGGGTGTGATGGGGGCACCTGTGGAGTGGGGGCCTGAGGGATGGAGGAAGGAGACTTGGTGCCTGAGCTGCAGGGCGGCGGCGGGGTCTTGCTCTTCTGGGTCCGGGGGGACTTGCGGATGGGGGCGTCAGTCGGTCTGCGCCTGGGGGCGGGTGTCCGGGGGCGAGGGGCACTCGGCTCCGTTTGGGTGGGCTTCCTCTTCCCCCTGAATGCTGTATCAGCTGGATCGGAGGGGAAGAGGCCGAGGTCACTGAGGAAGAGCCGCTGTGTCTTTGGGGTTGCAGGTGAGGCAAGGGAGGGGGCTTTGGAGGGAGAGGCAACTGAGGACTGCGCAGTGCTCGTGGATGCGTGTGTGTGTGCCTGGGCCCCATCCCATGTGAGTGTGGTTTCAGTCCCCTGACTGTGCGTGCGTGTGCGTCTTGTTTGTGGCGTGTGTGTCTGTGTGCTGCTCGTGTCTGTGCTGGTGTGTGCCTGTGCCGGTGTGTGTGCGCTTGGGACAGGTAAGGTGCTGGGGAGTGTGGATGGGGCAGAGGCAGGAGGGGTGAGGGACTGTCGGAGGAGGGACACTGCTGCCGTCAGGGAGGAGTCCATGGACCTATTGCCCCTCTGTAGGGCAGACATGCCCGATGAGATGCCCTCCATGAACGACACCAGCTGAGTCAACAGAGTGGTGTGTGCATGGAGGACACTCAGCATCGCTGTCTGCCCTACATGGAGCTGGCGAACGAGGTACACAGACTCCTCACTCAGGGCAGCAGGGGACACAGGGGCAGGGGGTGCGGTGCCTGGCCTGAAGGAGACACGCTCCCAAACATGGGAGCCTCCAGGGACCTCGGGAATGGGAGCCGATGGGAGGGCGGTGGTGGTGGTGGTGGTGGTGGTGGCGGGGACAGCAACACTAGCTGGGGTGTGGTGGCTGCTGACACCCACCTCCATAAGGGAGTCATCCTCCGAGCTGCTGTGGTCCTCAGCTGAGGTGGATGGTGCTGAGGACTCCTCGGTGTGGCTCCCCTCGCCCTCCGTGCCACTGGGTCCCTCCGACCACTCCTCGGCTGCTGACCCAGTCTGGCTCTGCGGCTCCTCCTGGTCCGTGGAGCTGTCCCCTCCTGTGGCCGTGGATGTATCTGCAAACAATAGGGAAACAGACAGACATCAGTCACCTGCACCGAACGCACACACCACAGTAAGTACAGCACATTACAGAGCAAGCCCTGGCATCCTTAGTTGAACATTGCTAAAAGTGCCCAAACAGAATAGGAGAAGCCAATTGTCAGTCTGATGGTCAACCATGGCACTCACATCCCACCTGGCCTTGCACCCATCTGTCTGGTGTCTGTTGGATGGCAATACCCCAGTGTGGACACATGCACCACCTACACAGTAGTTGGACAGTGCAGAGAACACGGTGAAGCATGTGAACATGCACACATCACAACTCTTGCCACTGAGTCAGTACAGGTGTCCGGATGAAAGGGATGCCCAGAGTCAAATATGAAATGCATGTGATGCATACCAGCGACAGACACCATGATGCACCCATGTCCTGATAGCCATTGCCACAATGGTGTGCATGTAGCACATGTCACTCCCCTGCAGGATCACTCATAGGAAGTCACATGCCATGGCACAGGCATGCCTGCTAAGTCATACATCACTGTCTCCAGTCACATGGGCAGGGCAGCCAGACAACAACACTCTGCACTTTGTCACAATAGTAGGTCATGGGGAATGCAAGTCCTGGAGCTGAACAAGTGCACATGTACATCCCCCACACACCACATCATCTGAACCCTTATCTGTCCAGGTCATACCGATTGGACATATGGGAGACCTGTAACACAACCCTCTGAACCTGAGCACCTCACAATCTGCTGTGAATGGGAAACAGCTGCCTGAACTTCACATTCGCATACCCCAGTCTGCACGGTCAGGTGATCAAACACCTATGTGTCACACAAGTATCGTCTCCTATGGTCACATCTCCGGTGGCATGCTGAGCCCCAACCGAGAAACACCCCAGCAGTCCTGACAACGAAGCCACAGCACACTGACACAGAGGCAGACACCTGAGGGGACATATCACTGAGCACAACGTGTCAGCTGATACACGGGAGTGGGAGTACAGAGTGTATTTATGGCCTGGAGTAGGCATGACTGTCCTGCCCCACATGAATGAGGGATGAGCCCTGGACAGTAGGCAGCTGGCTAAGTATGTGTGACACACGTAATATACACACTCCTGGGGCCCAAACATTGTTCCCACCCGCAGCATGGGTGTGTGCCAGATACCCCAGGCACATGTGGTGGATCAGCTCAGCAATTGGACCACATATCAAAGTAACATGCAGATTACATGTCAGAACACAGGCATTGTGTAAGCAATGGACCCACCCATGATGCCCACCACAGAGTTAGGGGAACAGATGCTGTCCCCCACCTTGAGTCAAGCAAACTGCAAGGACCCAGTACCCAAGTGACACAATTCCCTGACTGTAAGGGCCACACCTGGGTATCAGATGAGGAGTGGGCAGTGCACAAAGAGGGACATGGGTCCTGGACCACATGACTGATGTACTGTGGAAGTTTAACCAGGCCAGAGGAGGGCACATAGCATGGCAGACAAAGTTCACAATGCAGTCATGGACTCACCCCCTCCTTGCTGCTCTCTGGCCTTCAGCTGCCCATCCAGATCAGGGAAGACCACCGCCAGGATCCTGAGCATGTGGGGGTCAGGGTCCGGTGTCCGCCCTCCTGCGAGGAGGCGACAGCTTCAGCTGGACCCGTGCGATCCTCCGGGTCCAGCCCCGAAGGTCCTGCCACCTCTTCTGGCAGTTGCGGATCCGGCGCTTGTAGACCCCCACGGATCTCACTGCCCGGACGATGGTCAGCCATATCTGCTGCTTCTGGTGGGCATCAACCTGTGAGGATGACAAAGTGAGAATGCCATTACTACACATGCAACATATCCGTGCATTACACAGTTGGATATACATGTCTCAATCACAGGGGCACATGATGTACACAGGCAGTGCAACGATGGCTATGGACAGTATACCAGCAGTTACTACATGGTATCATTGCCTGGGAAGTAAAACCTTGTTTAAATGCACTGTCACTGCACTATACATGTTCAGTGCATGTAACTACACACTATGGGGGGTGACAACTACTCAGTGAGCCTGCTAGCCAGTGGCGGGCAGACTGTTAGCCTTGCTAGTCAGACAACATGCACATTTAGAAAGGCAGTGGACAGAACACTCACCTGCTCCCCTGCTTTCCCATACAGCTTGCTGTACTGTGGAAGGAGGCTGTCCAGCAGGGCCTGGTTCTCCTCAGTGCTGAAGGCTGGGGCTCTCTCCACAGTATGTGCCATTGCAGGGTCCAGAGGGTGCAGATACAGCAGCAGTGGTGGTGGCAGATGTCGTCCTGGAGCATGTAGTGCAGGCAAGTGAGCTCTCAGGGGAACAGCCAGCATTATATGTGTGCTGCAGAGGCAGATACTGTCCCATGTGTCCAAAGTGATAGGTCCAAGTCGTTTGCATCTTCTGAATCTGGCCAATCCATGGAATTGCACCACTTACACACGCCCACAGCATCCTTCAAAAGTTCAACTTCATGACACCCATGAATTTGCAACAGTATTGTGGGTGACCAACTGAATTTCCAGCATCAGACTTGTTCAAGATTTGAAAACGCGTCCGTTGCCAGGCCAAGCCATAGCCAATGGGTGCGCACCGATCGATCCATTGCTGTTCAATGCGTATTGCGAATGCAACGCGTACCCGCATACATTGAATGCAATGGGCCGGCCGGGCACACCGATCGGTCCATTGCTGTTCAACGCGTACCCGGGATACAACGCGTACCCGCACACATTGAATGCAATGGGCCGGCCGGGCATACCGATCGGTCCATTGCTGTTCAACGCGTACCCAGGATACAACGCGTACCCGCACACATTGAATGCAATGGGCCGGCCGGGCACACCGATCGGTCCATTGCTGTTCAATGCGTACCCAGGATACAACGCGTACCCGCACACATTGAATGCAATGGGCCGGCCGGGCACACCGATCGGTCCATTGCTGTTCAACGCGTACCCGGGATACAACGCGTACCCACACACATTGAATGCAATGGGCCGGCCGGGCACACCGATCGGTCCATTGCTGTTCAACGCGTACCTGGGATACAACGCGTACCCGCACACATTGAATGCAATGGGCCGGCCGGGCACACCGATCGGTCCATTACTGTTCAACGCGTACCCAGGGTACAATGCGTACCCGCACACATTAAATGCAATGGGCCGGCCGGGCACACCGATCGGTCCATTGCTGTTCAACGCGTACCCGGGATACAACGCGTACCAGCTCACATTGAATGCAATGGCCAATGTGTGCGCACCGATCGGTCCATTGCTGTCCAACACGTATTGCGAATACAACGCGTACCAGCTCACATTGAATGCAATGGCCAATGTGTGCGCACCGATCGGTCCATTGCTGTCCAACGCGTATTGCGAATACAACGCGTACCAGCTCACATTGAATGCAATGGCCAATGTGTGCGCACCGATCGGTCCATTGCTGTCCAACGCGTATTGCGAATACAACGCGTACCAGCTCACATTGAATGCAATGGCCAATGTGTGCGCACCGATCGGTCCATTGCTGTCCAACGCGTATTGGGAATACAACGCGTACCAGCTCACATTGAATGCAATGGCCAATGTGTGCGCACCGATCGGTCCATTGCTGTCCAACGCGTACCTGTACAAGTCACTGGCATATGTCACCATGCCTGTCACAGGTGAACATATGCCAGCCACATATACTTCCCAGGGAGTGAGGGGCACACCTACAACACCACAGCCTGTCCACACTGTATCCTAAGGCATGTAAGGCTGCATTACCTATTCCGTGTATGGGGGTGAACATGTTGTTCTGTGGGTGTCACTTGGGGGCAGCCACTCCCAGGCTGTGCACGTGTTCATGGGGACAGAATCCTTGGTGTTTCGTGTACATGACCACTGGGATGTGCAACTGTTCATTTCTGAGCATGTGGCATGGTCACATTTCACGGTGGTGTATGTGTATGTCATGTCACATACCCCCTGAGTCCCATGTGGGACGGTATGTTTATCCCAGGGTGACCCATTGGCACAATAGTGATGGTCCTCCACAGTCTGTGTGCATGTTGTGTTTACAATGTCTCTGATTCCATGTGCACAATGGGAGACAGTCTCCACATCCACGTTGTTTGTGCATGGACTTTGATGTTGAGCGTGTGTGTGTCACAGACGTCCATGTCTGTCCTGCCGAGGCAACAGGGACCACTACCTGTGGGGGTCATGGTTGTTTTGCTGTGGTGTATTCATGATACACCATGTCATGCCAGTGTCCATGTGGCAATACAGGGTCCCTGGGAATCTACCTGTCGTTGAGCTGTGATGCCTGGGGCACATCTGTCCTCACATGTCACTGTGGGGTGTGTTTGGAACATGGCAGCAGGAGATGGGAACTCTGACACGGCCTCATGATATCCCATGGCACAAGCTGGGACTTATTGATGCCACTTGTTGAACTGTGATGTTAGATGTTGGCCATGTATGTGCCATACATGTCCTTACGGAACTGCACACATCATGTACTTGTGCCTCATAATGATGTATCATGTGATATTGAGTGTGGTCAATGCCACATATGTGGGGTGACTGACAATCTTTCTTTCTTCACCTATGCACTGCAGGGCACCAGCTGTCCATAGACCATTCCCTGACCTTGCAACCATGGTGGAACGGGACTGCATCCGACGGTACCGCTTCACCAGGCCGCTGATTGAGGTATTGACGGTGCGGTTGGCCCCACATTTGCAAGCTGGCCGGACATACCCTACAGCGCTGACCCCCAAGGTGAAGGTGATGGCAGCCCTACACTTCTTTGCCACCGGTACCTTTCAACACACTGTGGCGACTGCTGGTGGGATGTCACAGACCATGTTCAGCCGTGTGCTCCGCGATGTTTTGGAGGCTATGTTGATATACCTGAACCAGTACATCTATTTTCCTAGACTCCAACAACTCACTGACGTGAAGAGTGACTTCTATGCCCTGGGGAGGATGCTGCATGTCATTGGCTCCATTGATGGGACACATGTGGCTTTGGTACCACCACAGGCCCAAGAGCAGGCATACAGGAACCGCAAACACTACCACTCGGTCAAAGCACTGGTGGTATGTCTTGCAGATATGAGCATCTCACACGTGTGTGCCCATTTCCCCGGTTCTGCACACGATGCCTACGTGATGAGGAGTAGTCGCATCCCGAGGATGATGTCACAGATGCGGAACCAGCGTGCCTGGCTTGTTGGTGTGTACTGACTTTGTACCATTGTGTGTGTTCTGCAATGTAGTGTTCCACCCTCTTTTCCAACTCAGCTAATGTGCAATTGTCTGTATGTAGGTGACTCCGGATACCCCAACATGCCGTGGTTGCTGACGCCCCTCAGGAACCCTGTGACACCAGCCCAGATGCGCTACAATGAGGCACATGGTCGGACAAGGAGAGTGATTGAGCGGACATTTGGTCTCCTGAAGAGCCGCTTCCGCTGCCTGGACAAGACAGGAGGGGCCCTCCCATATGCCCCAGCAAAGGTGTGCAAGAGTGTCATCGTCTGCTGCATGCTACACAACCTGGCAGTGCGGAAGGAGTTTCCTCTCATCCTGGATGACGATGACCAACATCCGCCACCTGTGGAGGATCCTGGCCTGGACCACGATGCCAGTGATGATGATGATGATGATGATGGTGATGTCCACACACAGCTCATCACCAACTTCTTCAGCTGAATGTGAGTATCCCGAGATGTCATGTCAATGATGTGAGTTTGCATGATATGTGTTGGTGGTGCTCTGGTGCTGTTTGAGTGTGTCCATGGGCTACATGACTGTATGCGTGTAGCGATGTGTCCTTACAGGTAGTCTGTACTCCCCAACAGTGTTGACATGCTAACTTGGTTCTCGGTGGGTATCTTGTGACATGTATTGGGCATGAGTATTGCAGTTCTGTCTTGTTCTTCAGTGCTTTTGACTGTGTGTCATTTCTGTCCTTCACAGGGTACTTTCAGAGTCGTTTGGTCAACTGTGATCCCCGACACCGTGATTAGACTTCCAGGGTGGTAGCTGTCGTGTCCCTACAGGTGATGTGCGCCACACCCATGGACTTCCTTCCTTCTACACTTGTTGACTGTGTGCCCGCTGCCAGGTGGGATTACCTTGCATCTGTAGGGGTTACAACATGTTGCAAATGTGTAATAAACCTGTGCTTCACTTTGTGATGTGCGTTGTCTGTGGTCACACATCTGACTGACATTTGCTTACTGCACCAGTGGGCTAGTTGACAAAGACTGTGAATAGGTGTTGTGTCTGTGCATTGCACCGTATTTCCTGGCAACATCAGTGTAGGCAATGAGTCAGATGGCCTAGGTGTGTATTTGTTGTGTAGCCCTGGTGGTGTGTCTCCCTCATATGTGTCACGTTGCCATGACTCACATGCCTGTGTTGTACTTGCTGTAGCAGTTAGCATGCACAGTGTAATTTCGCTGGTCATCATCTCCATGACAGAAACCACGTTGGAATCACGACAGAGGCAGGTATGCTGTATTGGTGTGTTTATTGTCATACATGTGTGTGAATAGTGCACAGGATGGTGGGTGCTGTACATTTTGATTGCAATCCAAAGTTCCTAGATGAATTGGAAGTCCTGGTAGCAGAAATGTCCTGAATAAAGTTCACAGTCATCTGAGACATTGGTCCAACTTGTACTCCCCATGTCATGTGGGGGAGTTGTGTTGCAGTCAACAGGGTGAACAGTTTGCGCACAAAGGTGATTATCCAGAACAGGTTTTGGCTTCCTGGGGGTTGCACATGGCCATCGGCCTCTCAGTTGCCCCTCCTCGGACGACCCCTCTTCTTTGGGGGGGACCCTCAAGTGCAGGCTGCTGCGGTGCAGGGGACTCTCCGCCAGAGTCATCCTCCCTCCCTGTGGCAGTTGCAGTTGTTTCAGCACCAGATGTTGTGGGTACACAGGGAGGTGTTGACTGGTTGCTGCTCATCTGGCGGAGGCATTGTAATATGTCCCTATGCACTGCCGTCATCTCTTGCAGTGTGTCCCACTTGAACTCCACGCGGGACATGTGTAAGTCCAAGCGGGCATGATGGGCAGCCTGCTGCTGTTTAATGTCCCTGAGGAGCCCCACTACCTGGCTGAGCTCTCCGGTGCTGGACTGGTACGCATCGGCTATGCGTACCAGTTGTGGGTCATCATGCAGTCCAGACCCCTCTGCGATCAGCGACCTATGTCTCCCACCCCTCCCACCACCCCTGGCAACACGTGCAGTACCTGAGGTGGCACGCACAGGTGACCCTGGGCCCCCTTGGGGGTTGTTGGTGGTGTTGGTGTCCATGGCCCCACGTTGGTCCAGGGTCCCTGTGCTGGTGGTGCTCCTTGGTCTGTCCATGTCGGCAGGGGTGGTATGTGTGTTGACAGTCGTTGGAGGGGTGGGTGCAGGGGGTGCAGCCGGTGTTCCTGCTGGTGCTGCATGATGACTTGCTCCAGAGGTGCCAGGTAGGTCTTCTTCATCCGAGGAGGGCAGAGGCTGTTCCACACCAGTGAGCTCCGTTTCCCCTTGAGCCTGGGATGGGGACTCCTCAGCGTCTGCTGCTGTGTCCCCATCATCACCTGTTTTTGGGAGACACACACAATGTATGTTATGTTTCTGCAGGCATCAATGGTTGACACACCTGACAGTTGTGACTGTACCTCTGGATGCGGGCCTGTACATTGCATTGTCCTAAGTTGTCACAGTCAGAGGTTGATATTGGTGTAGCACATTGTCCTGCATAATTTGGGCATTTCTATATGAATGTTGGGATGTGTACATGGTCTGCATTGGTTGTATTTGGTTGACATCCGGCCCTCCTTCCCACCCAGCCAGATATTCCACCATGGAACGTGCTTCCATTGCAGGGAGTGCAACTTGTCTTTCAGGATGTCAGTCAGTGGTGTCCTGCTGTTGGTTGGTGCACAGTTGCCAGCAGGGCCTTGTGCTCCTCACAGCAGTACCCAGTGTCAGCCATCTTGTCAGTTCTTTTCCACTCCCTGTGATGTGCGCATGGTTCAGGGTGGTGTTGATGGGACAGTTGTGGGGGTGACCAATATCTGTGACTACCACTCCCATCATGCTATTGCCTCCACCCCACTTCCCAGCATGCCCATACTTACTTGCTTTTGGGTGGACTTCACTGTGTGAGAGTGTGAGAGCAATGGCAAGATGGCTGACAGTGGTGTCCTGCTGTTGATTGGTGCCCAGTTCCCAGCAGGGCCATGTGCTCCCCACAACTGAGCACCAGTGTCAGCCATCTTTGAAGTGGCTTTTCACTCCCTGTGAGGTGTGCATTCTTCAGTGTGAGCTTGCTGGGCCATGTGGGTGGGGGATGTTGAGCTGTGACTACCACTCCCATCATGCTATTGCCTCCACCCCCTTCCCAGCATGCCCATGCTTCCTTCCTTTTGACTCTGCTTCCCTGTGGGGTTGTGTGCCTGTGCTGACAAGATGGCTGACAGTGTTATCCTGGGGTTAGTTTTGCTACTAGTCCCATGTGTGTCCCTGTGCTTCACACAGCATGACCCAGGGTTGTGGTTCTTTGTGGGATATTTGTTTGGAGTGTGAAGCAATGCATTCTCCCAGGTGAGTTGTGTGGAGTTTGTGTTAGGGGTGTGTGTGAGAAACGCTGCTGGTAACTATGGTCAGGGCTGTCAGTCCTCCTTCCCACCCAGCCAGATATCCCACCATGGAAAGTGCTTCCATTGCAGGGAGTGCAAGTTGTCTTTCAGGATGTCAGTCAGTGGTGTCCTGCTGTTGGTTGATGCCCAGTTCCCAGCAGGGCCTTGTGCTCCCCACAGCAGTACCCAGTGTCAGCCATCTTGTCAGTTCTTTTCCACTCCCTGTGAGGTGTGCATGCTTGAGTGTGAGCTTGCTGGGCCTTGTGGCTGGGGGATGTTGAGCTGTGACTACCACTCCCATCATGCTATTGCCTCCACCCCCCTTCCCAGTATGCCCATGCTTCCTTCCTTTTGACTCTGCTTCCCTGTGGAGTTGTGTGCCTGTGCTGACAAGATGGCTGACAGTGTTATCCTGGGGTTAGTTTTGCTACAAGTCCCATGTGTGTCCCTGTGCTTCACACTGCATGTCCCAGGGTTGTGGTTCTTTGTGGGATATTTAATTGGAGTGTGAGGCAATGCATTCTCCCAGGTGAGTTGTGTGGAGTTTGTGTTAGGGGTGTGTGTGAGTGGAGCTGCTGGTAACTATGGTCAGTGCTGTCAGTCCTCCTTCCCACCCAGCCAGATTTTCCACCATGGAACGTGCTTCCGTTGCAGGGAGTGCAAGTTGTCTTTCAGGATGTCAGTCAGTGGTGTCCTGCTGTTGGTTGGTGCACAGTTGCCAGCAGGACCTTGTGCTCCCCACAGCAGTAGCCAGTGTCAGCCATCTTGTCAGTTGTTTTCCACTCCCTGTGATGTGAGCATGGTTCATGGTGGTGTTGATGTGCGCATTGTGAGGGTGGGCAATATCTGTGACTACGACTCCCATGATGCTATTGGCTACACTGACTTGCCCAGCATACACAGGATTCCTTCCTTTCAGTGGGCTTCACTGTGAGGTGGTGTTGTAGTGGTGGCTACATGTCTGGATGTGTTTGTTAGTTATATGTGTGCCACTGCCTAGCTGTAGTTGTAGTTGTGTTTGTACATGTGATGACACAGTTACATATCACTATGAGATGGCATGTGTTGTGTTTATCTGACTGACATACACATTTTGGGATGATTCTGTTCTGGTTGGTGTGTATTTGCTAAGGGTGCATGGTTTGACTCTCCCCTTGACAGTGATGTGTGTGTATTATCGCACAATTTTGTGTACATTTGTTGTGTACTCACCAGGCTCTGGGATGTTTTCTAGTCCATATACGCTCACTGGTGGTAGGATGGCCCGTACCTTCTCCTCCCAGGGCCTGAGGTATACTGGTTTGGCAGGAGGGCCACTGCCGGTGTGTTGGCTCAAGAGGTAGTCCTTCTTCAACAGCTCCCTGACCCTCCTGCGCACGTCATACCACCTGTTCTGGATGTCTACCTTTGTGCGCAAACATGGTGATTGTGCGTTCACCCTGTCGACAATCCTCTCCCACATCTTGGTTTTCTGCGACATGAGTGTCTGTTGGACCAGTGTACCAAACAGCTGTGGCTCTACCCTGAGGATCTCATCTACCAGGACTTCCAATTCACTATCTAGGAACTTATGATTCTTCTTTGGGGGCATGGTGATGGATGGTGATGGTGAGTGATGTGTGTGTTGGTGTGCAGGTGAGGGTGTGTGAGTGTGTGTTTTGCTGGGTGTATGTGAGGGTGCTATTTGTTGAGGTGCTGATGGTGTGTGGCTTGTGTGATGGATGAGCTGTGGGTGGGTGGGTGGTTGCTGTCTGTTGAGTGCTGGCAGGTAATTTGAATTTGCAAAGTATCATGGTAGGGATTTGTGTCCTTTATATGGGTGGAGTTGTGGGTGTGTCTTTGTTCTCTGTCCCCCCCCCAGTATTTATTGGCTTTGTAATTGCTTGTTTGGCCTTTTTTTGTGTGTTTTCCCTTTGTACTTTTTGTGCATGTAGGAGACGTTCTTGTGACCGAGTCGGACCCTGCAGTTGTCTCGTACGAGCTTCTCCGAGTCGTTCACGCTGTGTTTGTGCTGTTTTCTATGCTGCGTACGCGTCGGTCGCGGTGTTTTGGGTTGCTTCGGCTCGCACTTTTGTATGCGTGTCGGTCGTACGGCTTGGCCTCCGTGCGACTCGGCCGTGTTTTCCACGCGTTGCATCGTACTTGGCGGGTAGGAGTTCGCGGGTACGTTTCGTTCGGGATTGTTCCTGGTGCGTGTCGGTCGGTTCGATTCGCGTGGTTTTCCGGCCGGATAGCTGTTTTCCGCGCGGCTCGGTCGTTCGGCTTGTGTTCCGTACGAGTCGGTCGGATTTTGCACGCTTCTCATCCTACTTTGCGGGTCGGGCTGCACCGGTACGTGTCGGTCGGAATGAATTCCGGCTCCGAGTCGGTCGGTACGTTTTCCGGCCCGAATCGGAATCGACCCCTAAGCTGGGCAAAATATACTCGAATTCACTCTAGATTGTCCATATGCCAGGAGGGGGCGGGGTTAATACACGTGAGCTGGACGTGCCCAAAATACCGGAATTACGGGAAGATTTGCTAGAGAAATTGCATGAAGTTGTAGAGGGGATTTAATAGGGGACATAAATCAATACTTATTAGGAACAATGCCCAAAGTGATAGAAGTAAGTTTACTTCTCTGGGGACCTTCCTTTCAAACGATGGATCTCAGGCCACTGACTCAAACCAGCACTCGGGCCAGAACTAAAACCGTGGATACAAGTTGTGCAGGAATGGAGGATGCAGCTGAGAAGGACAGATGACAAACTGAGCGTAGACTTAACCAAACCGCTTCAGAAACGGACCCTCCATTAGGTGTACGAGGCAATAACACACCAATGACAAAGCAACAACACGCTCACATTGGGATGAATTATAAGCAAAGGACGCAAAGGCAGGCGACTTGGGTGGGGTGAAAAGAAACCACAGGGCCGCTTAGTAGAGGACGAATGAAGGGCAGAAACATTGGAACTACAGGGAAGGGAGGAGACATGTTTAGGAAAAGGAATGTGCGGAAGGGGGATGCTTGTGTTGGAAGGAGTCAGCTACAGGATGTTACAAGACATTGGGGGATATTCACAAGAACGTGTGCTAAACATCTAAAAAAAATGTTAACGCAACTTTACACATCGCAGCCGAACGCGGGAAAATAACCCTGTGTTAACGTGGAATTCACAACACGGCGGTACCATGCGATAGTCCCCCGAAAACATGGCCAATGTCCGCGATACAACAACCGCGACGGTGATAAAAACACAAACCTCAACGCGAAAAAACATGCGATGGGCCAAAGCGCGATGAGGAAATCAGCGATAAGCAGCGCCAGGCCTGCAATACACACATGGCAGGTGGGAAAAATCACTACAAAAGTAGAAATATCACACAAACACAAAATGACCAACACCCAAGCACGATGGAGGCAGCCGGAGCAGGCGCAGAGGACGAGCGCAACCCCACAAGCACCCCGGACAACCAGCCTGGGACCTCGGGGACAGGGAAGGGCAAGGACAAGAAGAAGAGGAAGACAAAGTTCAGTCCGCAGGAAAACAGGATCCTGGTCACGGAGGTGATGGAACACCATCAACAACTGTTCGTCACCTCCAACGTGTCATTGGGCACCAAAAATTGAATATGGCGGGACATCGTGGACAAGGTGAATGCCGTCGGAGAGCACAAGAGGTCAATGGACGAGGCCAAGAGGCGATGGATTGACATCAAGCGCAAGACCAAGGAAAACTCGCAGCCAACCAGAAGGCAGCAATGCAGACTGGAGGTGGGAGCCCAGCGCCACAGCTGGAGCTGGATGACATGGAGGAGCTGGTGTCGACAGTCATCAGTGTGGAGACTGTGGCCGGAGTCGGGGGACCGGACACTGCCCGACAGGACACAACACAACCGCAACAGGGTGAGTGACCACCAGGTACTGGGGGGACGGGTGGAGATGGCCACAATGGCACACATGCACAATCAAGCAGAGCACAGTGCACACCCACAATGACTCTGGATCATGGCCCTGATCCACAGACTGTCACAATGTACAATGCCATGCCGTTTGAATGTGAACCTGTACCATGCGGCTACATACATGCGGACACATTGTAATACACCATCTCCCCTTCACATTGCAGGGGCAGCGTCAACACCTCCTGCAGAGCAGTCCCAGCCACTCTTCACTGAGGACCAGGAGGATACCCCCAGCATCGACACCCAAGCCCTCCAGGACATCATTGACATCATCCGCAACTCACCTCCAGGATCAGGGCAGCCCAGCTGCATCGAGGAGACCCCACCCACTACCCAAACCACCCAGCAGGAGGCACCCACAGCCCCGGCAGTCTCCCAAGACCCCCAGGAACAACACATGGCCTTCCAACGCCGTGTGCTGGAGGGCCAGAGGGAGACGGCTGAGCAGGTGCGGGTGGGGTTCGACCTCATGGCTACCAAACTGGACGCCATCCATGGGTGTCTAGGTCCCATCAGGGACCGGCTCCAGTCCCTAACTGACACCCACGGCCCGCTCCATGGTCTCCAACGAGCCCTGACTGACATCGCTGGAGTCATGACTCGGAGACAAGAACACCTGTCTGCTCAGAGTGGCTCCAGCGATTCCAGCCGTGAGCTGGCACACATGCGGAGGCTCATGGAGGACATGGTGCAGATGGAGGCGGAAAGGATGGCAGCCACCGCTGCACATCAGCGAAATATAGCTGGGATCTACCATGCCCTGCAGATCCTCATCATGGCATTGCTGCCACAAGGCGTGGCGATGATGAATGCTGCTGCCCCCACACCATCCACATCTACGCCCCCTGGTGTGTCAGTGGGTGAGTGTTTGATTGGCTCAAACGTTCCGTCCATCATCCCCTTTTGTATCGCTTTGGTCGCCCTAAGTTGGCGGGGGTATGCCCAGACGTGGGTCCCTTGCTCACTTTGCCACTGGATTCAAGCAAGCCTGGCTGATGACGGCTGAAATGCCAGAAACCGGTCCTAGGATGCTTGTTTCCGGTCCAGGGAAGACATGGCTTGGCAGTTCGGGCTGGACTGTTCCCATGAGGCACAGGGTCAGACTGATTTGCATATGGCCATGTCTGAACTGGGGTGGTGGAGTGAGCTAAAGAATGATGATGGATTAAACCCAGATCAGTTGACTGGGGGTGAGTGTTTGATTGGCTCAAACGTTCCGTCCATCATCCCCTTTTGTATCGCTTTGGTCGCCCTAAGTTGGTGGGGGTATGCCCAGACGTGGGTCCCTTGCTCACTTTGCCACTGGATTCAAGCAAGCCTGGCTGATGACGGCTGAAATGCCAGAAACCGGTCCTAGGATGCTTGTTTCCGGTCCAGGGAAGACATGGCTTGGCAGTTCGGGCTGGACTGTTCCCATGAGGCACAGGGTCAGACTGATTTGCATATGGCCATGTCTGAACTGGGGTGGTGGAGTGAGCTAAAGAATGATGATGGATTAAACCCAGATCAGTTGACTGGGGGTGAGTGTTTGATTGGCTCAAACGTTCCGTCCATCATCCCCTTTGTATCGCTTTGGTCGCCCCTAAGTTGGCGGGGGTATGCCCAGACGTGGGTCCCTTGCTCACTTTGCCACCGGATTCAAGCAAGCCTGGCTGATGACGGCTGAAATGCCAGAAACCGGTCCTAGGATGCTTGTTTCCGGTCCAGGGAAGACATGGCTTGGCAGTTCGGGCTGGACTGTTCCCATGAGGCACAGGGTCAGACTGATTTGCATATGGCCATGTCTGAACTGGGGTGGTGGAGTGAGCTAAAGAATGATGATGGATTAAACCCAGATCAGTTGACTGGGGGTGAGTGTTTGATTGGCTCAAACGTTCCGTCCATCATCCCCTTTTGTATCGCTTTGCCTCCCAGTGCGGCAGGCGTCTCCACTCCGGCACCTGATGTGTCACTGCCACACAGTGCGGCCGACAATCCTCCTCCGGCCCCTGATACGTCAATGGCACACAGTGCCGCAGCAGGTACTGCAACACCCACAGGTGGGGCAGAGCACACATCCGAGGACGAGGACGTGGATGGGTTTGAGTTCAGTAGGAGGCACTAGCATTCATTTCCGCCACCTGGCCTGTTTCTGCTTGGTGCCGCACATGGCCCCATGACCTTCCACTGACCCCCGATACACTCCGCTGCACTCACCTTGGACCACGACATGGACTGCCATATCCTGTTTGATGACCATGACACAGCGACCAGACTGCGGACTGTACCCTTCCTCTTCCGCAGTACTTGTCATCCCCGGATGGACTCTGGTTGGCCCTCCACGGGCCCATATTGTGTAGTGTGCTTGGCATGGCCCTGTACCGCTCCAGCTGCAAAACTCCACTGGATGTGCAATAAACATCCAGTAACGCACTGCTGTGTCATGTCTTTCATCATTCATGTAAGAATGTGTGGATGACATGTAGGGACAGTGATTTCCCTTACGTCAATGATGCTCATCTAGTGGGATGCCAGTCACAGTGTGCTACATTGCCTATTGTGTTCCGGGTGCCGTGGACACTACAACAGGGACACACGCAGTAGTCACTTCCTTGTCCGGACATGGACTGAACCACGCCCAGAGCCCCCGAGTCATTGTTGCAAGCCCTGCGCTGGTCCGGCGTACGCCAGGCCAGACCACTCCGCTTACGCTCCGAGGGGAGCCCACATAGCTATATGTCACAGGCGTACACGCTGGTGGTGTGCAGGTCACTGGTCTAGTTGTCAGCATGTCACGGCCACTCCCTGAGGGCAGGTTTGCACACACACCACACCCATCCGGCACAGGCGTCACAGGCCATGTGACCCGCCAATATAAGGGACCGACAACATCACATTCCCCTCTGCCGGTGGTGACTGGATGACGGACGCTCCACGGTTCTCAATCACAAAGGGCCCATGAGTTGTTGCGCACAGGGTCAGTGGCACCCGAAGCCTTGCGCCCGTCACGGGCCTACCACCACGTGGCGCTGACTGGGGTTGCACAGGGTTAGTGGCACCCAAAGCCTTGTGCCCGTCACGGGCCTACCACCACGTGGCGCTGACTGGGGTTGCACAGGGTTAGTGGCACCCAAAGCCTTGCGCCCGTCACGGGCCTATCACCACGTGGCGCTGACTGGGGTTGCACAGGGTTAGTGGCACCCGAAGCCTTGCGCCCGTCACGGGCCTACCACCACGTGGCGCTGACTGGGGTTGCACAGGGTTAGTGGCACCGAAATAGCTGAGCGGGTGTGCAGCCTGCGATGATGACGTGTGCACTGATGTGGTCTCCGCCATTGATGACTCAGGACTCAGCGTCATGTGTGGGACCTGCTGGGCCGCGGGGCAGGTCCGCATCATGTGGACCATGCCATGGTGGCGGGACCGGGGCCTGGAGCTTGCATGGGCACGTGGTGTGCCCACTGGTGGACACACCGTTGGCGGCAGGTGAGCAGTGGGCCCGGGGTGCGCAAGTGCGGACAGCCAGCGCTGGCCGGCGGGAGGGGGTGGGGTGCGGCTGCATGCGTGCGCAGGGACGGACAGGAGTTGTTGCCGTGTGCTGTGTGATGGACTCTGCCATGATTGACTCTGGCCTCGATTACAGAGTGCAGACCTGGTGGCTTGCAGTGTATCCCGGCACATGGTTGGAGACACATCGGTGGCAGCAGGTGAACAGTGGGGCTTGGGTGCGCAGGGGCGGTGGTGTCTCTCTCACTCTCCCTTCCTTCCCTTCTCTCTCTCACTCTCACTCTCTCTCTCCCTTCCTTTCCTTCTCTCTCTCTCACTCTCTCTCTCCCTTCCTTTCCTTTCCTTCTCTCTCTCAATCTCTCTCCTTTCCTTCACTCTCTCTCTCACTCTCTCTCTCCCTTCCTTTCCTTCTCTCTCTTTCTCTCTCTGCCTTTCTTTCATTCTCTGTTTCACTGCGTCTCGCTCCTTTGATGTGCGCATGACACACGTTCTGATTTTGTTCTTTATTTTCCAGGCTGTGACATCGAGATTGTCCCGGACGGACCCGACAGGAGTCTTCCGCATTGGTGTTTTGTGTTGTATTTCAATAAAACTTTTGGTTGTTACTTCAGTGCTGTGTGACTGTTTCTTGTTCTTTTGGCCACACATGTGTGTTATTTTTTGACAATGTGCGTCATCATGCGCTTTTTGTGGCTCTTGTGTCGTGCACGGTATGTGTATGTCCGGGGGGGGGGCTGGGGGTGGTGGCGATGGGTGTTGTGGCCCTCATGGGTCTCGGAGCTGCATGATCATTGTCTCCATGGCATCTGTGGGTCTTCAGGTGTGGCTCTTGGCTGGGCTCCCTTTCATGCTGTAGGTAGTCGTCCTGCTTAACACCAGCAAAAGGCAGGTGTTAGATCACTGGTGCTACCGCGGCTTATCGCCTGTTTTTGGTTCGCATCGCAGAGCTGGCAGTTCATTGTGAAAGGGGTGTAGTTGTTTTATCGTGTGTTTTTGCACGGGAACGCCTACTCTGCATCTCATTAGGGTTAGTTGGTGGTGTCCACCGTGGAGATAAATTTTGGGGCAGTTATCGCAGGAATACTGGCGATGTCTGCAGTTTGCACCCGCTTGTGAATGGGGTGTTAAATCTATCTCCACTTTTGATGGGTTAAGGTGGGGATAAATCGGCGGTAGGTCCTTGTGAAGATGCCCCATTGTCTCAGAGTTTATTTGAACCACTGCCTCCCCCTCTGCTCTACAAGGTGAATGTTATCTTATCAAAATGGAAAGTCAAAGGGGCATATTCACAAGGACCTACCGCCGATTTATCTCCACCTTAATGCATCAAAAGTGGAGATAGATTTAACACCCCATTCACAAGCGGGTGCAAACTGCAGACATCGCCAGTATTCCTGCGATAACTGCCCCAAAATTTATCTCCACGGTGGACACCACCAACTAACCCTAATGAGATGCAGAGTAGGCGTTCCCGTGCAAAAACACACGAAAAAACCACAACACCACTTTCACAACGGACTGCCAGATCTGCGATGCGAACCAAAAACAGGTGATAAGCCGCGGTAGCGCCAGGGATTTAACACCTGCCTTTTGCTGGTGTTAAGCAGGACGACTACCTGCAGCACGAAAGGGAGCCCAGCCCAGAGCCACATCTGAAGACCCACAGATGCCATGGAGACAATGATCATGCAGCTCGGAGACCCATGAGGGCCACAACACCCACCGCCACCACTCACAGGCCCACCCCCCCCCCGGACAAACACATACCGTGCACGACACAAGAGCCACAAAAAGCGCATGATGACGCACATTGTCAAAAAATAACACACATGTGTGGCCAGAAGAACAAGAAACAATCACACAGCACTGAAGTGACAACCAAAAACTTTATTGAAATACAACACAAAACACCAATGCGGAAGACTCCTGTCGGGTCCGTCCGGGACAATCTCGATGTCACAGCCTGGAAAATAAAGCACAAAATCAGAACGTGTGTCATGCGCACATCAAAGGAGCAAGACACAGAGAAACAGAGAAGGAAAGAAAGGCAGAGAGAGAAAGAAAGGAAGGGAGAGAGAGAGAGAGAGTGATAGAGGGAAGGAAAGGAAGGGCGAGAGAGAGTGAGAGAGAGAGGGAAGGAAAGGAGAGAGAGAGAAGGAAAGGAAGGGAGAGAGAGAGTGAGAGAGAGAGGGAAGGAAGGAAAGGAGAGAGAGTGAGAGAGAAGGTAAGGAAGGGAGAGAGAGAGTGAGAGAGAGAGGGAAGGAAAGGAGAGAGAGTGAGAGAGAGAGAAGGGAAAGAAGGGAGAGAGAGAGAGAGACCCCGCCGCCCCTGCGCACCCAGGCCCCACTGTTCACCTGCTGCCACCGGTGTGTCTCCAACCACGTGCCGGGATACACTGCAAGCCACCAGGTCTGCAATCTGTAATTGAGGCCAGAGTCAATCATGGCAGAGTCCATCACACGGCAACAACGCCTGTCCGTCCCTGCGCACGCATGCAGCCGCACCCCACCCACTCCCGCCGGCCAGCGCTGGCTGTCCGCACTTGCGCACCCCGGGCCCACTGCTCACCTGCCGCCAAAGGTGTGTCCACCAGTGGGCACACCACGTGCCCGTGCAAGCTCCAGGCCCGCCACCATGGCATGGTCCACATTATGCGGACCCGCCCCGCGGGCCTGCAGGTCCCACACATGACGCTGAGTCCTGAGTCATCAATGGCAGAGACCACATCAGTGCACACGTCATCATCGCAGGCTGCACACCCGCTCAGCTATTTCGGTGCCACTAACCCTGTGCAACCCCAGTCAGCACCACGTGGTGGTAGGCCCGTGACGGGAGCAAGGCTTCGGGTGCCACTAACCCTGTGCGTGACAAATGCAAAAACAACAATTGATGGACAGAATGCAGAACAATGTCATACATTCACCCCAGTACAGAGATCTGGGCCTAAATCCATCATTTTTTTGCTCACCATGCCATTCCAGTTTGAACCCAGCCATATGCAAATCAGTCTTGACCCTGTGCCCAATGGGAACAGTCCAGCCCGAACTGCCAGGCCAGGTCCTCCCTGGACTGGAAACAAGCATCCTAGGACCGGTTTCGGGGTTTCACCCTCTTCAGCCAGGATAGCTTGATTCCAGTGGCATGGAGAGCACGGGACCCACGTCTGGGCATACCCGTCCCACTCGGGGTGACAAATGCAAAAACAACAATTGATGGACAGAATGCAGAACAATGTCATACATTCACCCCAGTACAGAGATCTGGGCCTAAATCCATAATTTTTTTGCTCACCATGCCATTCCAGTTTGAACCCAGCCATATGCAAATCAGTCTTGACCCTGTGCCCAATGGGAACAGTCCAGCCCGAACTGCCAGGCCAGGTCCTCCCTGGACTGGAAACAAGCATCCTAGGACCGGTTTCGGGGTTTCACCCCTCTTCAGCCAGGATAGCTTGATTCCAGTGGCATGGAGAGCACGGGACCCACGTCTGGGCATACCCGTCCCACTCGGGGTGACAAATGCAAAAACAACAATTGATGGACAGAATGCAGAACAATGTGACGGGCGCAAGGCTTCGGGTGCCACTAACCCTGTGCAACCCCAGTCAGCGCCACGTGGTGTTGGCCCGTGACGGGCGCAAGGCTTCGGGTGCCACTAACCCTGTGCAACCCCAGTCAGCGCCACGTGGTGTTGGCCCGTGACGGGCGCAAGGCTTTGGGTGCCACTAACCCTGTGCAACCCCAGTCAGCGCCACGTGGTGGTAGGCCCGTGACGGGCGCAAGGCTTCGGGTGCGACCAACCCTGTGCGCAACAACTCATGGGCTCTTTATGACTGAGAACCGTGGAGCGTCCGTCATCCAGTCACCACCGGCAGTGGGGAATGTGATGTTGTTGGCCCCTTATATTGGCGGGGTCACATGGCCTATGACGCCTGTGCCGGATGGGTGTGGTGTGTGTGCAAACCTGCCCTCAGGGAGTGGCCGTGACATGCTGACAACTAGACCAGTGACCAGTGGCCTGCGTCATGTAGCTATGTGGGCCCCCCCTCGGAGCGTAAGCGGAGTGGTCTGGCCTGGCGTACGCTGGACCAGCGCAGGGCTTGCAACAATGACTCGGGGGCTCTGGGCGTGGTTCAGTCCATGTCCGGACAAGGAAGTGACTAATGCGTGTGTCCCTGTTGTAGTGTCCACGGCACCCGGAACACAATAGGCAATGTAGCACACTGTGACTGGCATCCCACTAGATGAGCATCATTGACATAAGGGAAATCACTGTCCCTACATTCATCCACACATTCATACATGAATGATGAAAGACATGACACAGCAGTGCGTTTCTGGATGTTTATTGCACATCCAGTGGAGTTTTGCAGCTGGAGCGGTACAGGGCCATGGCGAGCACACTACACAATATGGGCCCGTGGAGGGCCAGCCAGAGTCCATTCGGGGATGACAAGTACTGCGGAAGGGGAAGGGTACAGTCCTCAGTCTGGTCGCCGTGTCATTGGTCATCAAACAGGATATGGCAGTCCATGTCGCGGTCCAAGGTGAGTGCAGCGGAGTGTATCGGGGGTCAGTGGAAGGTCATGGGGCCATGTGCGGCACCAAGCAGAAACAGGCCAGGTGGCGGAAATGAATGCTAGTGCCTCCTTCTCACCTCAATCCCATCAACGTCCTCGTCCTCGGATGTGTGCTCTGCCCCACCTGTGGGTGGTGCAGTACCGGCTGCTGCACTGTGTGCCACTGACACATCAGGGGCCGGAGGAGGATTGTCGGCCGCACTGTGTGGCAGTGACACATCAGGTGCCGGAGTGTATACGCCTGCCGCACTGGGAGGCACTGACACACCAGGGGGCAGAGATATGGATGGTGTGGGGGCAGCAGCATTCATCATCGCCACGCCTTGTGGCAGCAATGCCATGATGAGGATCTGCAGGGCATGGTAGATCCCAGCTACATTTCGCTGATGTGCAGCGGTGGCTGCCATCCTTTCCGCCTCCATCCGCACCATGTCCTCCATGAGCCTCCGCATGTGTGCCAGCTCACGGCTGGGATCGCTGGAGTCACTCTGAGAGGACAGGTGTTCTTGTCTCCGAGTCATGACTCCAGCGATGTCAGTCAGGGCTCGTTGGAGACCATGGAGCGGGCCGTGGGTGTCCGTTAGGGACTGGAGCTGGTCCCTGATGGGACCTAGACACCCATGGATGGCGTCCAGTTTGGTAGCCATGAGGTCGAACCCCACCCGCACCTGCTCAGCCGTCTCCCTCTGGCCCTCCAGCACACGGCGTTGGAAGGCCATGTGTTGTTCCTGGGGGTCTTGGGAGACTGCCGGGGGTGTGGGTGCCTCCTGCTGGGTGGTTTGGGTAGTGGGTGGGGTCTCCTCGATGCAGCTGGGCTGCCCTGATCCTGGAGGTGAGTTGCGGATGATGTCAATGATGTCCTGGAGGGCTTGGGTGTCGATGCTGGGGGTGTCCTCCTCGTCATCAGTGAAGAGTGGCTGGGACTGCTCTGCAGGAGGTGTTGACGGTGCCCCTGCAATGTGAAGGGGAGATGGTGTATTACAATGTGTCCGCATGTATGTAGCCGCATGGTACAGGTTCACATTCAGACAGCATGGCATTGTACATTGTGACAGTCTGTGGATCAGGGCCATGATCCAGAGTCATTGTGGGTGTGCACTGTGCTCTGCTTGATTGTGCATGTGTGCCATTGTGGCCATCTCCACCCGTCCCCCCAGTATATGGTGGTCACTCACCCTGTTGCGGTTGTGTTGTGTCCTGTCGGGCAGTGTCCGGTCCCCCGACTCCGGCCACAGTCTCCACACTGATGACTGTCGACACCAGCTCCTCCATGTCATCCAGCTCCAGCTGTGGCGCTGGGCTCCCACCTCCAGTCTGCATTGCTGCCTTCTGGTTGGCTGAGAGTTTCTCCTTGGTCTTGCGCTTGATGCCAATCCATCGCCTCTTGGCCTCGTCCATTGACCTCTTGTGCTCTTCGACGGCATTCACCTTGCCCACGATGTCCCGCTATATTCCATTTTTGGTGCCCAATGACACGTTGGAGGTGACGAACAGTTGTTGATGGTGTTCCATCACCTCCGTGACCAGGATCCTGTTTTCCTGCGGACTGAACTTCGTCTTCCTCTTCTTCTTGAAGTCCCCGAGGTCCCAGGCTGGTCATCCGGGGTGCTTGTGGGGTTGCGCTCGTCCTCTGCGCCTGCTCCGGCTGCCTCCATGATGCTTCAGTGTTGGTCATTTTGTGTTTGTGTGTTTTTTCTACTTTTATAGTGATTTTTCCCGCCTGCCATGTGTGTATTGCAGGCCTGGCGCTGCTTATTGCTGATTTCCTCATCGCGCTTTGGCCCATCGCATGTTTTTTCACGTTGAGGTTTGTGTTTTTATCACTGTCGCGGTTGTTGTATCGCGAACATTGTCCGCGGTTTCGGCAGACTATCGCATGGTACCGCCTTGTTGTGAATTCCACGTTGACACGGGGTTATTTTCCCGCGATAGGCTGCTATGTGTAAGGTTTCGTTAACATTTTTTTGTGTTGTTTAGCACACGTTCTTGTGAATATACCCCAAAGTCTTTGTAATAAGATACAGCCTGCACCGTTCCTGCCTCCCAGGGGTGTGACTGGGTATTCATGTTCCTGCATCTGTTAGCAGCACTTTCCAACACCGCAAGAAATAAGAGCTGCCTTCCTTGCCCTAAACCAGAGGCTCAAAGCTGTTTGTTTGTTTTCTTTAGAAAAATAACTCTTCCACAAGCTGCAGTGCGGGGCTCCGGTAGTAACCGTTGAAAGATGAGTCACTGGCGCTTTTCAGTTCACTTCTCTGCTTGTTGGGATTTCCTGCACGTATCACTATTTAGAAAATGAGCTGCTATATTGATCGAGCAATATTTACATCCAGGCATTTTGGAGGAGTGCGGAATATGGGTTGTTGAGGAGGCTGGTTTGGCATACTGTAATCACTAAAGAGCTCATGCTGTTAATCAATAAGAGAGCAGCATCACCTCTATAATATTCGGGTTTACCAGTGCTTAAGTTGAGTTGGTGTTGCAGGTACAGTACAATACAATAGGATTTGTAAAGCGCTGCTTATCACCAGTGAGGGTATCGAGGTGCTGGGAGTGGGGGCGTGCTGCTTCTGCGGGATAGCTGTTGAACAGCTTGGTTTTCAATTTCTTTCTGAACTCTTGGAAGGTGGGTGTGGATCGGAGTTGCTGAGGTAGTTGGTTCCAGTGCTTGCTGGCCATGTGGGAGAAGGCGCGTCCACTGCTCCTGCTTTTTTGGATGCCGGGTGTGTGCCAGGTGGAGGGATGCAGAGCGTAGTTGTCTGGTGGGTTGGAGGAAGTTATCTCTATGGTTGAGGTAGGCGGGGCCCGAGTTGTGGAGGGCTTTGTAGGCGTGGGTGAGTACTTTGAACTGGCACAGTTTGTTTACAGGGAGCCAGTGTAGTTCTCTGAGGTGGGGAGTCATGTGGGCTCGTCTCCAGAGGTCGAGGATGAGTCTTGCTGCTGCATTCTGCATGATCTGTTGTCTGTTCAGACGTTTTGTGGTGATCTATACGTAGAGGGTGTTGCTGTAGTCTACGCGGCTGGTGATGAGTGCCTGGGTGGCTGAGCGTCTAGTGTTGGTGGGGAGTTAGTTGAACATTTTCTTCAGCATGCCGAGGATGTGAAAGCATGCCATGAAGTCGCCATTTATTTGCTTTCTCAGCAACAGCTTGCTGTCGAGGATGATGCCTAGGTTTCCTGCGTGTTATGTTGGTGTGGGAAGGGTACCGAGTTTGGTTGGCCACCAAGTGTCATTCCAGGGGGAGGTGGTGGTTCTGAAGATGAGGACCTCCATTTTGTCGGTGTTGAGCTTGAGGCACTTGTTCTGCATCCAGCTGGCGACGTCAGTCATACATCTGTGGAAGTTTCTTTGGTGGTGGTGGGGTCTGCGGACGGGGACAGGATGAGCTGTGTGTCATCAGTGTAAGAAAAGATGTTCATCTCGTGACCTTTCACCAGGGCAGCTAGAGGGGCCTTGTAAGTGTTAAAGAGCGTTGGGCTTAGAGATGATTCTTGGGGGACTCCGCAGATGATGTATTTTGATAGGTCGAGCATGATCAGGTCTGCAGTTTCTCCCATGTCCATGAGAGCTCTGATATCAGTGGCAGTGATCAGGACCATCTCTGTGCTGTGGTTTGAATGGAAGTCTGACTGCGAGGTATCCAGGAGTTTGTTGGTTTCCAGGTGGTTGGTTAGTTGGATGTTTATAGCTTTTTCTAAGACTTTGGCTGGGAAGGAGAGTAGGGATATCGGCCAGTAGTTTTTGAGTTCTGCTGGGTCTGCTGAGGTTTTGTTAGGAGCGGAATGTCCTCTGCGTGCTTCCAGGTGGCTGGGAAGTTGGCGTCATCAACGGAAGTGTTGATGATGGTCGTGAGTTCCTTGCTGATTGCGTTGGTTCCCTTGCTGAACATTTGATGGGGCCAAGGATCGCTGGGGACTCCTGAGTGTATGGAACCCATGATGGTGGCGGTGGACTGGGGTGTGAGGAGGTCCCACGTAGTGATGGTGGTTAGGTTGTGGTTGTTGTTGGAGGTGAGTCATTCGAGAATGGCTAAGGGTAGTTGGGGGTCAAAATGTTCATATATGGTTGCAATTATGTCATAGAAAAATTCTGCGAGGCAGCCGCAGAGGTCCTGGGAGGGGGTGATGACATTCTCAGTTGCTGTGGAGTTGGAGAACTCATTGATGATGCAGAAGAGTTCCTTGCTGTGGTTGGAGCTGGCTTCCAAGCGGGAGTTGAGGGCGTCCTCTTGGCGTTCTTCAATTGTGAGTGGTAGTTGTTTAGTGTTTGTTTGAATTGTTCTCTGTCGAAGGGAGCTTTGCTGGTGCACCAGATCCTTTCCAGTCTTTTGCAGTTGCGTTTTGAGGCTTTGAGTTCGTCTGTGAACCCATTGGTGTGGGGTCTGTTGAGTTTGGGGGGTTTGAGGTGTGCGACTTTGTCAGCGCAGTTGGTGATCCAGGTGTTTACGTTTTTGATGACTCCTCTGGGTTGGAGGAGGTGCGAGGCAGCGAGGAGTTGAGGGTGTGTCCCCAGGGGTCCTCTGTTACTCTCCTCCAGCTCATGTGGGGGGTGCTGGCAGAGATGGCGGAGCGACTGGGGGTAAAGGAAATGTAGAAGTGTATGATTGAGCGGTCGGTCCAAGTGACTTTGGTGGCGTGGCTGTACCTGATCCTGTTGCTGGCTGAGAATATGGGGTCCACCATTTTTCCGGCGATGTTGCTGGGTCAGTGACTCGCTGGGAGAGTCCGAGGATGTCCATTATCTCTAGGAGGTTAGCAGTGTTGGTATCGGAAGCATCTTCCAGGTGGAAGTTGAGATCCTCTACGAAGAGGAAGTCTTTTGAGTTAATGGCTAGTGGGGCCATGATGTTCGCTATGGCCTCACAGAGAGTGAGTCCCGGGGGTCTGTAGGCAAGGGTGCCTCTGATGGTGGTTTTGAAGTTAGTATTGATCTGGAAATTAAGGTGCTCCATGATGGGGGTTGCATTGTCTGCGGTGGCAGTGCAGCTGATGCTGATGCTCACTTTATGGGTGACGGCTATTCCACTCCTTGCTTGTTGGTGCGTTACTTTCAGCAAAATGCATCTAATGAGCAGTTGGCAGGCTCTTCTTATGGGGAAAATGCGAAACGTCCTTGAAGCAAAAGATACAATACATGAATACACTGCTTAGTTCAGCAGTTCCGTGAAATAGCGTTTCTGGAGCCAATATCGAAAGCGAGGCTATTCTTCATCAATTAAATGTGCAAATGTACTCTCTCGAATAAAATGGCTTTAAGGTCCAGGAGCTTAGCAAGCATGTTGAGGTTCAGGGGCACTTCAGATAAATAAGAAAACAACCTTCATATTTCACTATAAAATGTGCGGCTGCCCGAGGCGCCCGCAGGGGGCCACTAAAGAGGGCGGGCCTCTAGTACCAGCGAGGCACCAGCCCACCCCCTCCTAGCCTAGGAGCGGGGATCTTCGGGGAGGAGTCCCCCATGCCTTTGCAGCCAGGGCTGCAGCGCACAGGCAGCGCGTCACTTCCGGGGCACGAGGGAGGGTGGAAGGGGATATAGGCCTCCCCCCACCGACTGGACTTCCTCTTTGCGCCCCGGACACGCCATCTTGTGGAACTGCCGAGCCGCTGCGTGACTCGTTACCGGTCGTCGGCGAGTTGGAAGCGAGGTGAGCCCACCCTTACCCCCCACCCTCCCTCCGGGTCCCACCGGGTTCCACCATGCTGCCATGGTCCGTGAGGGACCCCGCCCCGTGGTACGTTCCCTGGCCTGGCCCCCGCAGGAGGCCCTGCTCGCCGGCACCTGCGTGGGGGGGCTATGGCGAGGGGCGGGGGCAGGGGAATGGATGGTTTCCGACTCCCAGCCGCATGCCGCACTGGCCTTCCGGGTCAGCCGCGGGCAGAAGAGAGTGGCGTGCGACTCCCGAAGTCCCTCGCACACGCCGCCCCCACTCCCACCTGTTGCTCACCAGGCACACAGGTCCGTGGGTGCTCCGGGGTTGGACACACTTGGGCATTGGGCGATGGCCCCTGGTGTTGCGAGGCACTTGTCGCCGGCCGCATGACCACGAACCGCGATCGAGCAGGGGGTTGGGCGGGGCCCCCCCCTTCCTGGCCCGGGAGTCTGGTGAACGACCTGGCCCCAGCCTCTCGGGCGGTGCGCATGGCTGAGCCGGGCGGTGCGTCGCCTGCTGCGCGTGGGTGCCAGTACGGGTAGTATCGGCACATGTGGGGGCGAGTGGGTTTCCCGGGCATGGTGGGTCGGGGACGACAGCAGCCGCCCGCACACGTCACTGAGGCCTAGTGTTAAAGGTCTCTGACGCCCATCCAGAAGGTTATGTGTTCAAATGCTTGCCTATCAATGGTTGAAGTTCGGAGAAAATTAAGGGCAGTGGGACTTGCTCCCAGCTGGTGCACGCGTGTGGGGGCACAAGAGAGCGGGCAGCGTAGGGTACCTAGTTCGGCGCGAGTGTTCTTGGGCACAAAAGACTCGCCCTGCCCGGTGGTCTACGATAAATAATTGTGATTTAGCGCTTCCTACTAGCTACGGATTTTGGATTCACAGCGTAGAGGTGTTTTACCGACAGCAGGGGACGGCACTTCCAGCGGTTGCGTGGAGGATCGTACTTGGCCATGCGACGCTCCTGGCGGCTCATGCGGCGCGCCCTTGGGCGTGCGATAGTTTCAGGGGGCTGGCTAATGTCGGCGCTGTGGCATAGATGGTCAAAGCGCCTGGGTAGTAAACGGGAGTTTCCATCCCAGCAGGGCCCAGCTTTTCCAGGAACGGCCTTTAAGGTGCGCACCCCCGCTTTCCCCCCCCGTGGGTACACTACGCAGCAGGCTGGCTTGCGCTCGGCACGTCAGGTTTCGGTCCCCCAACATCCTAATACGCTCGGGGGGGGGGAAGAGTGTGGCAGCGAGCAGGGGCACTCCAATTACATGGCCATGAGTTATCGGACTTCAGCTGATGAAGGATGTGTGCGGGTCATGGCATGCGGCTCAAGGAGAGTGTACGATGCGTTACCTGCTGTTGGATTTGCCCTCCTGGTGCTTGTGAAATGTATAATAGTACTGTATAATCACGATAATAACAATTGATAATGGACACCCGCGTGAGCTATCTCATTGGGAGGCAGATAGGGACCTCCGCTCTATACCCCCCCCCCCTGCAGACAGGCGGAGCGTCTGTGGCCGTGGATTACAATGTTTGCTGCCAATGGGCAACGCATGCGAGCAGCCATGGGGGTGCAGGACATACCAGGGTTGGGCCCCCTTTAAGTGACGGTTACGCCAGTGCCCGGTAGTTTCGCGTTGAATCTGGTCATGGCAAGCTATGGACGCCATCTTTTACCATGCACTTTTGTTTTTCAGCTGAGGAAGTCTGGACCGCGCTCTACTTCCCAAAACATTTAGGGGACAGGCGCAGGGATAGCTGTCGGGCCACACGCAGGAGGACACGGCGGGGCACAGCCCCAGGTTCAGGTACAGAGTGGTTGGGGGATGCAATGATGGGGGGCAGTGCAGCAGGGAGCCTGAACTATAACGCATATAATGTATATTTTGCGGCACACTGGCAAGCAAGCAGCAGGCTCGGTCCGAATATAGACGAAGCGGGGTGAAGAGTGCCCAAAGCGCGCACGGGTTGCGAGCCATTTCCGGGCAGGCCGGATGGGGTTCGAATAAGGTGTAAAATGGAGCTGATATGCAATTTTCTTACAGCAGGCACAGGCACTGCGCCATACACTATCCGCACCGCATCCGTGCACGCTTCGAGACGCAAGGATTGGGAGACGACATCCCTACACCCCCATCTCCCCTTTATCGAATCGCGCAGAGTAGCATGCCCAGTCGAGCACCTGGATATCGAGACTGAAGTAAGTAGTAGCGATATCCGTGGGATACGCCTTGGCAAAGGGGGGCAAGGATGGCAAGGCGCAAGGGGTGCACGGGGCGGGCTCCCTTAACACCTATCTTTATTCCCGAAGGCAGAATTCACTGGTTCGGTCGGTCAAGCTCACAATTGTACTTTTATTTCAGGTCAAGCCAGTATACGCACGACGCAGCATGGATAGCCAGGGATCCCCTTCGCTATTCTCGCAGATGTCCCAGGTCGAGGAAACTCAGGACGCCCAGCTGGCTGCCTTTATTGAGGTGGCAAAAACGAAAGGGTTGGCGTGGGCCAGCGAACTCTTGAAGGCCAATAACCCGGAGGACTCCGGTTTTGCTAGCACGGGCACGACCGCTGAGCAAGAGCCCACTGAGGAGGCAGGCCCCACTAGCTCCAAGAGGATACGCAGGCCCACAGTGAAGGATTTCCCGGCAGACCCGCTGCCTACTAAGAGTCGGGCCATGGCCGCCCCCCGTAATGCCGCCGCTCCTCTACAGGTGCCCCCGGCAGTTGGAACTGTAAGCCCGCCCCCAGTGAGCTACGCTACAACACAGGACTTGGGTAAGCTCACGGACACGTTAATGAACTTTATGGCAGAAGTAAGAGCAGGCTTTACCGGGGCCAGCACCAAGGCAAAGGGTCCTGGCGATAGCACGGCGGGGAGCGGTGAGGCGGCAGCTCCAGCTGGGGCTGCGCGAGGGGCCCCACCTATCACGCAGGTCTGGGTCGGGCACGCCAGCACAACAAACGTGCTGGTGGCCCCCGACCGAGGCGGGCAGCGGCAGGTGTTGGCAGCTGCCCCTCCCTCAGCGAGTGTGCCTGCACTGTTGGTTCGTTCCACGGGGGGATCCTCAACGGCCGCACCCCCGGCGGCCAGCACCTCTGCGCCCACGGCTGAGCAGCCCAAGGTAGACGTTCTTACCGCCCCGGTGGTGACCCAGACCATTGCACCACCTGCAGTTACTACCCTGACTCCCCCTGCTGAACTGCCCAAAGCAACCGTGGTGGCTAAGCTGCTCGTCACGATGGCACCAATGATCTCTGGGACCTGCTCATTGGCATGGGATGTGCCTTTAGCGGCCAAGGAGGGGATCTGGAGGCGGGAGTTCATTGACATCTTCTCCCTACTCATGCATGGGGCGGAAGGGGCAGACACAAGGAAAATGGGGGGTAAAGATGAGGACAAGAAGGTGCGATTCCAAGCTTGGCCAGAGAAAACTATTAAAACATGGAATCAAGCTTTCGCCGTTTTTGCGGCAGTGATTATGGAGAAGGACCAAGAACAGGGGACAGGGTTGTTTCAGTATGCTCGCACCATCATCGCTGAGGCGGAAACTAACGGTGGGATGGGATGGTACCGGTATGATTGCGGGTTTAGGAAGAAGATGGCCATCTGTCCTGAGCTTACTTGGGACCAATTGGAAGTGCGGCTTTGGATTCAGCATATGGGGAAGGGCACTGGGGATACTAATGAGAAGATAAGTGCAAATAACAATGGGGGTGACAAGTCCAAAGGTCAGATGCAGGAGAAGAGGGGCCAATTCAGACAGTCCTTTCGGGGAGGTCGGGGAGGTGGTCAGAAACAGGGAGCTAGGAGATTAAACACTGGAACATGCAGGTTATACAATGCCGGCTCCTGCTCCTGGGGCAAAGCATGCAGGTTCTCCCACACCTGCAGCAAGTGCGGGTCCACACACCCGGCCACCTCCTGTAGTAACAAGCACGAGGGACCCCCCTCGCTGCCGAGCCGGCAGGACAAGTAGGCCAGCTTTATTGGACAGCCCTCCCCAAGTCTCCGCACCACAGGCACCCCCACCCCTTTGCAGTTTCGACCAGCTCGGCTTGCCCTTCCCAGTCGGGCCAGACTCCACGTGGGTGGCGAAAGGACCGTCCCCCATTAACATCACCAATTTCCTCCCCCTGATTCGGGAGTATCCTAATGCCAAGGACAGACGCCTACTGACAGAGGGGTTCATGGAGGGGTTCAGAATACCTTACCGGGGCCCCTTAGTGTGCAGGGAGGCAGATAACCTTAGATCGGCGAGGGTCTTCCCGGAGGTGGTGCAGGGGAAGATTCTGAAAGAAGCGTCTTTGGGCAGGGTGGCGGGCCCCTTCACGCAGCCCCCCCTCCAGAATTTTGTCATTTCACCACTGGGGGTGGTTCCAAAGAAAGAGCCGGGAGCCTTTAGATTGATCCAACACCTGTCCTACCCGGAGGGAGATTCAGTCAACTACTGGTTAGAGGAAGGGACCTGCTCTGTGTCTTACTGTTCACTGGACATGGCAGTAGATATGGTGAGAAGGGCAGGCAAGGGAGCATGGTTGGCAAAAGCTGACATTGAGTCAGCATTCCGCCTGCTGCTGGTCCACCCTGACAGCCAGCAGCTCCTGGGCTTCAAATGGCAAGAAACATTTTTCTTCGACAAGTGCATACCCATGGGGTGCACCGTGTCTTGTGCCTACTTCGAGGCCTTCAGCACTTTCTTGCAGTGGGCGCTCTCAAAGATGTGGAATGTGGAGGGAGTGACCCACTCCTTGGACTACTTCCTGTTCATCGGGAGCGCAGGTACGCAGGAGTGCAGCAAGGGCTTGCAGGGCTTCCATGACTTGGCCGGGCACCTGGGGGTTCCATTAGCACCTGGCAAGACTGAGGGTCCGGCACAAGTTTTAACCTTTTTAGGCATAGAACTGGACACGATTAAGGGCGAGTCCAGACTACCGGCCGACAAGGTACAGGCGCTGCGCCAGGACATTCAGGCATTGCTGGGGAAAGACAAGGCTCCCCTGGGTGCCATCCAATGCTTATTGGGAAAGCTAAACTTTGCCGCTCGAGTAATCCCGGCTGGGAGGGTGTTTGCGAGGAGATTAGCTAGGGCAACAGCAAAGGTCTCTAAGAAGCATCACCTGGTGCGTCTGGCAGGAGGTCTGAAGAATGACCTCGCCATGTGGTGTGAGTTCCTCACAGATTTCAACGGGACGGTGATTTGGAGGGTGCCTTGGGCAGACAGTCAGGAGCTATGCCTCTTTACGGACGCCTCTGGAAGAGAGGGCTTTGGAGCAATATTGGGGGCGGAATGGTGTGCCCAGGAGTGGCCCAACGCATGGCGTAAGCGCAAAGTGACGGCTAACATCACTGTCCTAGAATTGTTCCCAATTGTTATTGCTTTGCACCTATGGCCGGCGACGCTATCAGACAGAAAGGTCCTATTCTGGTCTGATAACATGGCTGTGGTACAGGCCATAAATGGCCAGACAGCCAAATGCCCTTTGGTGCTGTGTCTACTAAGAGAATTGGTCAGGGCGTGCCTGCGCTGCAATGTAGAATTCAGGGCTAGGCACATTGAGGGGGTCAGGAATGTGGCAGCTGACGCTCTTTCTCGTTTTCAGTGGCTCCGATTCCGGGAGGCCTGGCCGCGAGCAAGAGTGGAGATGACCCCCTTCCCGGCGCACCTTTGGAGAATACTGCAGTGGAGCAACAACTGAAATCACTGGGCGAGCGCTCCCTTGCCCCAGGTACCAGGAAGCGTTACAAGGCTCACCTGGCCACCTTTGCGATTTTCTCTCAAAATCAGGGACTCTCCTTTCAATCCGTGGAGCACCGGCTCAGGCATTTGTGGTATGGGCCAAGCAACAGGGGAGGAGCCATTCCTGGGTATGCAGCCACCTAGCGGCGGTGAGCCACGACGCTAAGCTTAGGGGGGGGCTCGACCCAACTAGGTCCTTTCTGATCAGGGCAGCACTAAAGGGCTGGGCTAGGGAGGAGCCGAGGGCCCCAGACGGTAGGGCTCCCATCGATTTTCCGACTCTCCAGGCAATGCTGGACGTGCTGGGTGGAGTCACTTATTCAGACTTTGAGGCCACTCCATTCGCGGCGGCCTTCAGCTTGGCATTCTTTGGCGCATTGCGTATCAGTGAATTAGTGGCGAGGTCCAAGACTGACAGTTCAGGCGCTGCCTTAAACATTAATGACATCGTCCTCGGGGGTGTAGGAGAGTAGGATCTGCTTCACATGGGTACCCCCACTTTTTGCTGATGCTTCACTGTTTTTCGACCTTAGTCTGGCTGGGGCCCTGCTAATCAGAACCCCAGCCTAGCTGCTTCCTCTTTAAAATGGTTTCCATGTGCCTTAGGCACATCTCTGATTGGAATCTGGAGTGCCCTTATAAGTCCCTAGTATATGGTATACTATGTACCTAGGGCATAGGTACCTCAGAGGCCTACCAGGGGCTGCAGCATGTATTGTGCCACCCCTGGAAGGCCATCCAAACTGACACCACAGGTCTGCTACTGCAGCCTGGGTAAGGTGGTGCATGCACCCCTTACTGTGATACAGGCTACCTATATCACTACATACATACACACATATAAACCTATAAGTCACTCCTATGGCAGGCCTTATCAATCCTGAAGGCAGAGTGCATGGTTCCTATGTGAGAGGGTGCCCCTGCATGAGCAGGGCCCCTCTGCAGCGTTCGGAGCCCCTTCTCTGATGCTGTTTGTAGTGCAGCCCGACCATATACTCTTAAGCGCATTATAACCTCGTGTTAAATGCTAACTTTGGGATGGCTGCACGGAAACATGTCGTGTTTGGTGTCAAACATCTTGGAATACTACCCCCCCGCCAGTTCTGGCGGCGGGGGTAGCATTCCACCCTTCTAGAGGGAAAGACATGTACACACCGGTATACCTGGTACTGACTTTCCAGAGCCCTGGCATCACAAAATGGATGCCGCTGCCACAGACACGAGTCTGGCCTCCTGCTGCTGACCGAAACTCCGGCAGGGGAGGCCTGGACAATAGGTTTCCTGTCCCAGGGAGGTGTAACCACCTCCCCAGACAGGATAGTGTGTATTGGGGCTGGGCGGGAGCACTCTCTGGTGCTTTGAAGTCCTGCACTGGGGGCACATTTGGTGTCCCTGTGCATACCCCAGTTCAAACCGGCTCAGGGGCTTCCAGCCCCTGCTCTGGCGCGAAACTGGACAAAGGGAAAGGGGTGTAACCACCCCTCTGCCCTGACCCTCCCATAGGTGGGGCCACAGAGTATGTCCAACCCCCTACCTTAGTATAAGTAGGGGACCCCAGTCCTTAGGACTTTAGATTAACCTGGACGAAACTCTGACACAGAATCCTGGACCTTCGATGCTCTACTTCAAGATTAGAGGACTGAAGAATCTCCCTTGGGGTCAAGGAGTGACTCCCCTGCTTGGCAGGCACCAAAGAAGCAATTGTCCGGTCTGCATCGCTGAAGCTCCCGTCGGACGCCGAAGTCTTTGCATCACCAGAGGTGGATTTCCAGACTTCCCGAGGCTGCCCTGAGTCCCCAGCAAAGCTGAGGCCCGTAGCTGTCGTGGGTAACGTGGAACCGTGACCCCTGGACACCGAACGCATTTGCAAGTGCATCCTCTTCTGGGTCTCCCACGAAGTCGTGCTTTGGGCTCCGAGTAGCCCCAGCCTCCAGCACCAACTGCACCGAAGATCACTGGCCTCCACTCCACGAGTGTCCTGTGAGCCAGCTCCACGTGCATCGTCTTGAGGCTCCTTCGCGGTCGCTAGTCCGTTGGCTAGTAGGCCCTCCCGAAGGCCAATATTTTTCTGCTTGGGCTCCCTGGTTGCTCCAGGTGTTCCCTGACTTATCCTTGCTGGTTGAGTTCCCCAGACCTTGCTGGTCTGCAACATCGTCCTTCTTCCATTTCCACGAGACTTGCCGTTGCCAAGGCTTGTTGGGTCCAATCCGGTCGCCGACACCCCTGCAATCGACAGACATCGTGGGACAGCTCGAATCCAGCTCCTGATTGTCGTCGACGCCTCCTGGACCTCGTGGCTGAAGAGTCAAGACAACCGTCAACCTACCTGAAGCACTCGACATCGGTGGGCATCTGCTCATCGCCTTCCTGGTCACTGGCTAGTGACCCAGACTCTGTCCCCTCTGCTTTCAGGTTCTTCAGATCTTCGATCCACCTTTGGATCCACTCGAACACTTTCGACTTGGCCGCCAGCAGCACTTTGCAGCAGATCGCCATTGAAAGCAACGACGAAACCCGACCCCGAAAGACACCTATGCACCCGGCTCCCCTGGGTGAGGTAACTCGAGTACTCCGGTGCTCCCGTGGGTATTAACACTAGAACAGCCTAGTTCTCAAAGGGTTTGCTCCAAGTCCTCCTCTAAGTGTCCCTTTTCTTTTAAATTCTAATCGCGACTTTCCCCATAGAAGTTAACGGTGGTTCGCGGCTGTGTTCATACACTGCACGCGTCCCCCGTGGGTCCCCTGTGTCACTGCCTTGTGTGGTTCCTTGTGGTCCAAGCACTTCTACAGGCTCTAGGCCTTGTGTCTAGCTCAGTCGTGGTTCTTATACCACTTTATTGGTATATGGTTTGGTACGCCCCTGGGGCTCAAACGTGTATTTGTGCTATTACTGTAGATAACTAACTTATAACTTATGTACTTCGAACTCTAGCCTCATAAGAGACTAGAGGGGTGTGTTTAGTAATAAATACATATATTTTGAATATATACCTGGTGTGGTCCTCTTTAATTTGGTCACTCAAGAGATTATAGACTGGTAAAACAAGCTGCTTTACATTCCTTCAAGACTTAGCCTGAAGGCTGCTCTCCATAGCTACCACTAGGATAGCTTTCAATAAAGGTTGTCTTTAACCTATCTCCAATAAGGGGTTGTTTGGACTAGTGCAAGGTGCCCACTATAATTAGTGGACAGCATATGCCAGGCCAACTTCTCACATTGGTGGCAGCGTGTGGGATTCCAGCTTGCTATTGTTTTACCAGATAATCTCAATTGAATTGATCAACTGAAAACCACTAAGGCTACCTAAGGTACATATAAATCAAGCTTAGTAATACAGTAAGTTCTACTGAACTTAGAGTTGTGTGTTAAGGGATAGCACACCCTTTCTACAACTCAAGAGAGTTTAGTAGGCCACACTAGAGTAGGTAGTGCATACACCACACCTCACTAGTAATGTCTTCAAAGCCAGGACCCAGTGAGTCCTTGCCAGAAGCCAGTGGGCTTCTTCCCTCCAAGTATGATAAACTCCCATTCTTGGAATTGAGAGCATTATGCAATACTAGGAAGTTGAAGGCAGGCAAAAGTGCCAGCACCCAACACCTCAGGGAGGTGTTACTAGCTGATGATCTCAGCAGGCCCCTAGGGTCTGAAGGGGTAGGCAAAGAGGGTGGGGCAGAAGATGAGGAAGGGGCCAGGGGTGAAGAAACCCAGGCCCCCCTCTGAAACTGGCCAGGAAGGTGAAAATGACCTTGTCCTGGAAAATCCAATTCCTCCTGTGGAGGAGGAGGAGGGGAGGATCAGACTGACTTCTCCTTTGTCCCCCAGGAAGAGTTCTGAGTGTGCCCAGAAGGTCTAGGTCTCCTTCTCAGGAGTCTAACCACTCTGACACCTCAATAGGGACCTCTGTCTCCTCTCATAGGAGGGAATCCTCTCATGAGAGGAGAAAGAGACTGATTCAGTATGAGCAAACTCAGCTTGAACTCAGGAAACAGCAATTGGCTATAGACAGGGAGTCCCTAGATCTCTATAGAGAGAGACAAAAGTTGGGACTAGAGTCCCATGGTGGCAGCAGTTTCCCCAAAGATAGGGAAAGGTCTTATGACCATAGAAACCTGAGCAAGATTGTCCCTCCCTACCAGAGTGGGGATGACATCCACAAATGGATAACTGCTCTAGAGAGGGCCTGTAAAGTACAGAGGGTCCCTCAGGAGCAGTGGGCAGCAATCTTGTGGCTCTCCTTTGCAGACAAAGGTAGAGACAAGCTCCTCACTGTTAGAGAGGAGGATGCTGATAATTACAAAGTCTTGAAGAGTGCTCTAATTGATGGGTTTGGCCTAACCACTGAACAATACAGGTTAAAGTTCAGGGATACCCAAAAGCACAGACTCAAGACTGAGTGGACTTTGTTGATTGTTCTGCCAAGGCTCTGGAAGGTTGGTTATTGGGCAGTAAGGTATGTGACTTCACAGGATTGTACAATCTGATCATGAGGGAGCAGATTCTTAATAACTGTCAAAATCAACTGTTGCATCAGCACCTGGTAGACTCTGATCTGACCTCTCCCCAAGAATTGGGAAAGAAGGCAGACAAATGGGTCAGAACCAGGGTGAAGCAGAAGGTACAGAACCAAGGTGGTGACCCTAAGAAGCAAGATTCGAAAACCTCTGATAAGGGTGGGGAGAAGAGTAAAGATCAAAAGTCTTCACAAGGCCCCCAAAAATCTTCTTCAGGTGGGGATTTACAGTCTACCAAAGGGAAAGGCCAAAGGAAACCATGGTGCAAGGTCTGTAAGCAAAAGACCCACTGGACCAGTGATTGCACCAAGTCCAAAGACTCGACTCCAGCCCCCACCAATGCCCCTAAGGCACCTGCTCCCCCTAGTGCAGTTACAGTTGGTGGTGGGACTACACAAGCCAAGGGTTTAGTAGGGTTGACCCTGGGTAAAGAGATGAGCTCTGACCTAGTCAGAGAACTCACTCAGGCTGTCCTAGTCTGTGATGGAGGCATGGATATGACCTCCTCTGCGAGTCCCAGTAATCTGGGCAAGTACAGACAACAGCCCTTAATTAATGGACGAGAGGCTTTGGCATTTAGGGACACAGGGGCAAGTGTCACCATGGTGACACAAGACCTTGTGAATCCTGGGCAGATCATACTTGGTGAAATGTACCAAGTGACCAATGCTAGCAACGTCAGAACAGACCATACTCTGGCAGTTGTTAACTTCTCCTGGGGAGGGGTAACTGGCCTTAAGAAGGTTGTGGTAAGTGCAGACCTACCCGTTGAATGCTTGCTTGGCAATGACTTAGAAACTTCAGCTTGGGCAGAAGTGGAGCTCAGGACCCATGCAGAAATGCTGGGCATCCCTGCAGATGTGTTTGCTGTGACCAGGTCACAAGCCAAAATGTCTAGCACTGAACAGGCCTTGGATTCTGGAATAATGGACCAAGTGCCCTCCAAGAAGAGGAGTAGTAGGGTAAAGGCAGTGCCTTCCCCCTTGGCTCAGAAGGAAGATCAGTCCCTTGAGGGGGATGATCTCAGTCCTGAGGAGGGAACTGTCCCAGAGGAGCTTGAACCTGACCAGGTTGAGTTCTTGGGGACAGGGGGACCTTCCAGGGCAGATCTGAGCCAGGAGCAGCAGAGCTGCCCTCTCTTGAACCCCTCAGACAGCAAGCTACTGCTGAGGCTGCTGGGAAAGCTAGTGGTCCCCATACTGTGTATTGGGATGATGGACTCTTGTACTCAGAGTGTAGAGACCCCAAGCCTGGTGCTACCAGGAGGTTGGTTATACCTTTGAAGTTCAGGGGCTTCCTATTGACCCTAGCCCATGACATTCCCTTAGCAGGTCACCTGGGCCAGAACAAGACTTGGGACAAAATTGTCCCTCACTTTCACTGGCCTCACATGTCTGAAGACACCAAGGAGTTTTGTCGCTCCTGTGTAACCTGCCAGGCCAGTGGCAAGGCAGGTGGCACTACAAAGGCCCCCTGATACCACTACCTGTGGTGGGGGTTCCCTTTGAAAGGGTGGGGATTGACATTGTTGGTCCCATGGATCCCCAAACAGCATCTGGGCACAGGTTTATCCTGGTGGTAGTGGATCATGCCACCAGGTACCCAGAGGCTATTCCCCTTAGGACCACTACAGCACCTGTGGTGGCAAGGGCCCTCCTGGGAATTTTCTCAAGAGTGGGCTTCCCTAAGGAGGTTGTATCAGACAGGGGTGCAAAGTTTATGTCTGGATACTTAAAAGCAATGTGGAAGGAGTGTGGAGTGACTTACAAGTTCACCACACCCTATCACCACAATGCAATGGTTTAGTTGAGAGATTCAACAAAACCTTGAAGGGCATGATTAAAGGGCTCCCAGAAAAGCTTAGGCGAAGATGGGACATACTCTTGCCCTGCCTTTTATTTGCGTACAGGGAGGTGCCTCAAAAGGGGTTGGCTACAGCCCTTTTGAACTTTTGTTTGGTCACCCTGTCAGGGGTCCATTGTGCTTGGTGAAGGAAGGATGGGAGTTACCTCTCAAGCCCCCAAAGCAAGACATAGTGGACTATGTACTTGGTCTCCGCTCCCGGATGGCTGAGTATATGATAAAGGCAACTAAAAACCTTGAGGCTAGCCAGGAACTTCAAAAAGCCTGGCATGACCAAAAGGCTGTACTGACTGTTTACCAGCCAGGACAGAAGGTATGGGTGTTGGAGCCAGTGGCCCCAGCAGCTCTCCAAGACAAATGGAGTGGACCCCATACCATTGTTGAACAGAAGGGTGAGGTTACCTACTTAGTAGACCTAGGAACACCCAGGAGTCCCCACAGGGTTCTCCATGTCAACAGGTTAAAACCATATGTGGACAGGGCAGACATGGGCTTGCTCATGGCTACTGATGAGGGACAGGAGGAAGAGAGTGACCCACTCCCTGACCTGCTCTCACAGAACCCTGGTGATGGGTCAGTGGATGGTGTAGCCTTGGCAGGCAGCCTCACTACCCAGCAGCAGACTGATTGCAGACAGGTGCTCAATCAGTTCAGACACATATTCTCACTGACACCCAGTCAGACTACCTGGTGCACTCATGAAGTGGACACTGGGGACAGTCTGCCTATTAAAAATAAGATTTATAGGCAACCTGACCATGTCAGGGACTGTATCAGGACAGAAGTCCAGAAGATGTTGGATTTGGGAGTTATTGAACCCTCAGATAGCCCTTGGGCTAGTCCAGTGGTCCTTGTGCCAAAACCTCACACCAATGGTGGGAAAAGAGAGATGAGGTTTTGTGTGGACTACAGGGGTCTCAATGCAGTCACTAGGACTGATGCCCATCCAATACCAAGGGCAGATGAGCTAATAGACACTTTGGCCTCAGCCAAGTATCTAAGCACATTTGACCTGACAGCTGGCTACTGGCAGATCAGACTAGCTGATGATGCAAAGCCAAAGACAGCATTCTCAGCCCCTAGTGGGCATTATCAATTTGTGGTGATGCCCTTTGGTCTGAAGAATGCACCTGCCACTTTTCAGAGGTTGGTGAATACAGTCCTTACAGGTCTGGAAGCCTATAGTGCAGCATATCTAGATGATATTGCTGTCTTTAGCACAACCTGGGAGGATCACCTGGTCCACCTCAGAAATGTTTTACAGGCCCTGCAGAAAGCAGGCCTGACTATCAGGGCCACCAAGTGCCAGATAGGGCAGAGTCAGGTTGTGTACCTGGGCCACCTTGTGGGTGGAGGCCAGGTTCAACCACTGCAGAGCAAGATCCAGACCATTATGGACTGGACTGCTCCAACTACCCAGACTCAGGTGAGAGCCTTCTTAGGCCTGACTGGGTACTATAGGAGATTTGTCAAGGGGTATGGATCAATAGTGACACCCCTGAATGACTTAACTTCCAAGAAAATGCCCAAAAAGGTTCAGTGGACAGTTAGCTGTCAAAAGGCATTTGATGATCTGAAGCAGGCCATGTGCACTGCTCCCATTCTACAGAGTCCTGATTACTCCAAGAAGTTCATTGTTCAAACTGATGCATCTGAATTGGGGGTAGGGGCTGTACTGTCACAATTGAATGATGAAGGTCAGGATCAGCCAGTAGCTTTTATTAGCAGAAGGCTGACCCCTAAAGAGAAACGTTGGTCAGCCATTGAGAGGGAGGCCTTTGCTGTGGCCTGGGCTCTGAAGAAGTTGAGGCCATACTTGTTTGGTACTCACTTCCTTGTTCAAACAGACCATAAGCCCCTCTTATGGCTAAAACAAATGAAGGGTGAAAACCCCAAACTGCTTAGGTGGTCCATTTCCCTACAGGGGATGGACTTCACAGTGGAACATAGACCTGGGAGTAACCATGCCAATGCAGATGGACTCTCTAGGTACTTCCACTTAGAACATGAAGTCTTAACTGGGCAAGGTTAGTTTAATGTCCCTACGTTTGGGGGGTTGTGTAGAGAGTAGGATCTGCTTCACATGGGTACCCTCACTTTTTGCTGATGCTTCACTGTTTTTCGACCTTAGTCTGGCTGGGGCCCTGCTAATCAGAACCCCAGCCTAGCTGCTTCCTCTTTAAAATGGTTTCCATGTGCCTTAGGCACATCTCTGATTGGAATCTGGAGTGCCCTTATAAGTCCCTAGTATATGGTATACTATGTACCCAGGGCATAGGTACCTCAGAGGCCTACCAGGGGCTGCAGCATGTATTGTGCCACCCCTGGAAGGCCATCCAAACTGACACCACAGGTCTGCTACTGCAGCCTGGGTAAGGTGGTGCATGCACCCCTTACTGTGATATAGGCTACCTATATCACTACATACATACACACATATAAACCTATAAGTCACTCCTATGGCAGGCCTTATCAATCCTGAAGGCAGAGTGCGTGGTTCCTATGTGAGAGGGTGCCCCTGCATGAGCAGGGCCCCTCTGCAGCATTCGGAGACCCTTCTCTGATGCTGTTTGTAGTGCAGCCCGACCATATACTCTTAAGCGCATTATAACCTCGTGTTAAATGCTAACTTTGGGATGGCTGCACGGAAACATGTCGTGTTTGGTGTCAAACATCTTGGAATGCTACCCCCGCCGCCAGAGGTGGATTTCCAGACTTCCCCGAGGCTGCCCTGAGTCCCCAGCAAAGCTGAGGCCCGTAGCTGTCGTGGGTAACGTGGAACCGTGACCCCTGGACACCGAACGCATTTGCAAGTGCATCCTCTTCTGGGTCTCCCACGAAGTCGTGCTTTGGGCTCCGAGTAGCCCCAGCCTCCAGCACCAACTGCACCGAAGATCACTGGCCTCCACTCCACGAGTGTCCTGTGAGCCAGCTCCACGTGCATCGTCTCGAGGCTCCTTCGCGGTCGCTAGTCCGTTGGCTAGTAGGCCCTCCCGAAGGCCAATCTTTTTCTGCTTGGGCTCCCTGGTTGCTCCAGATGTGCCCTGACTTATCCTCGCTGGGTGAGTCCCCCAGACCTTGCTGGTCTGCAACATCGTCCTTCTTCCATTTCCACAAGACTTGACGTTGCCAAGGCTTGTTGGGTCCAGTCCGGTCGCCGACACCCCTGCAATCGACAGACGTCGTGGGACAGCTCGAATCCAGCTCCTGGTTGTCGTCGACGCCTCCTGGACCTCGTGGCTGAAGAGTCAAGATGACCGTCAACCTACCTGAAGCACTCGACATCGGTGGGCATCTGCTCATCGCCTTCCTGGTCACTGGCTAGTGACCCAGACTCTGTCCCCTCTGCTTTCAGGTTCTTCAGATCTTCGATCCACCTTTGGATCCACCCGAACACTTTCGACTTGGCCGCCAGCAGCACTTTGCAGCAGATCGCCATTGAAAGCGACAGACGAAACCCGACCCCGAAAGACACCTATGCACCCGGCTTCCCTGGGTGAGGTAACTCGAGTACTCCGGTGCTCCCGTGGGTATTGACACTAGAACAGCCTAGTTCTCAAAGGGTTTGCTCCAAGTCCTCCTCTAAGTGTCCCTTTTCTTTTAAATTCTAATCGCGACTTTCCCCATAGAAGTTAACGGTGGTTCGCGGCTGTGTTCATACACTGCACGCGTCCCCCGTGGGTCCCCTGTGTCACTGCCTTGGGTGGTTCCTTGTGGTCCAAGCACTTCTACAGGCTCTAGGCCTTGTGTCTAGCTCAGTCGTGGTTCTTATACCACTTTATTGGTATATGGTTTGAGTACGCCCCTGGGGCTCAAACGTGTATTTGTGCTATTACTGTAGATAACTAACTTATAACTTATGTACTTCGAACTCTAGCCTCATAAAGAGACTAGAGGGGTGTGTTTAGTAATAAATACATATATTTTGAATATATACCTGGTGTGGTCCTCTTTCATTTGGTCACTCAAGAGATTATAGACTGGTAAAACAAGCTGCTTTACATTCCTTCAAGACTTAACCTGAAGGCTGCTCTCCATAGCTACCACTAGGATAGCTTTCAATAAAGGTTGTCTTTAATCTATCTCCAATAAGGGGTTGTTTGGACTGGTGCAAGGTGCCCACTATAATTAGTGGACAGCATATGCCAGGCCAACTTCTCACAGGGGGGACACTTTCAATTCATGTCAGAAGGTCAAAAACGGATCAGGCAGGGCGCGGGGTGGAGGTGGTGCTTAAACCACTGGGGGACCAAAGGTACTGCCCGGTCGCCAAGGTAAGAGACTACTTGGCGCTCCGTCCTACAACTCCCGGCTACCTCCTTATCCACACTGACCTGGCCCCCCTGACGAAATATCAAGTAGAACGGTTGATGAGGGAGTGCTTAACACGAGCGGGGCTTACCCGGCCGGATAAAAAATTCTCCTCCCACTCCTTCAGGATAGGGGCAGCCATGCGTTCAGGGCAGGCATGGGGCCCGAGGACATAAAGAAAGTGGGGCGATGGGAGTCCGAATGCTACAAGCGTTACATCCGCCCGTAAAAAATGTAATTTTATAATTATGGTTTGCAGTGAATTGAGTGTTTTACATTTCATGTTATGCATGAGGTTTATGACCATTAAAGTAGCAGTGTGTACAAAGGTGTCCTTTACTTTACCAGGATTCCGGGTATGGGTATGGGTGATCGGGCATTCATTCGTCGCCAGGGTGGCGCAATGGGCGGCACGCAGGAATTGGAAACAAGGATTCCAACAGACACAGTTTGAGTGGATGGGTTTCCCAGGAATGAGATGGAGCAGCCTCATGAACAGGTTGAGACATAGACTAGCCGACCTTGGCACCCCCCCGAATTTCCTGGTGATACACTTGGGGGGTAATGACCTCATTGCTATGGGGAGGAGGGCTCTTTTGCAGGCCATGAAGACTGATTTGGGGGAAATCAGCAAGTGCATGGGGCAATGTGAGACCTGGTGGTCGGAGATAATTCCACGCAGAGTGTGGCAAGGGGCCCAGTCCGAGGACGCCGTGTAGCGTTCGAGGAGGAGAGTGAATGCTTCAATGCGCAAGTTCACGGAGCAGAGAGGTCTTGGTTTCATTAGGCACGAGATGATACAAACGAGTGTGAAGGGGTACTTTGAGGCGGATGGTGTTCACTTATCGCCAGTGGGGATGGACCTTTTTCTATTAGACCTGAGAGAGGCATTGGAGTTGAGGGGTTGCAGGTAAGAGTATAGCGTTTTGGTGGGGGGCTCTGGCGGTGACGGTTGCCACCTCCAGAGTTGTGGCGGAGTTACAGGGCGATCTGGAAGCAAGTGGGTACAGAAGGGTACCTCTGCGCGGCACATAGTGGTGCCAGAGCCAAAGCCCAGGAGCCTCATGGGAGGTTCCTGGAAAACCGTGTCGGCGCCCCGTTAGTCCTTCGGGCGGTTGGGGGCCTGACCAAACGGGGGCTTGCCTTGCTTCACTCCGCCCTGAAAGGGGCGTGAGTAGTATGGGACCATGGGTCACGTGATCCCCGTGAGAATCACCGGAAAGGGCGGCACCGACGGGGTTCGCCCCAGTGCTGCTTGGCTCATCAGGCGGGTATGCGGCCCAGATGGCTGCATGCCCTTGGATCGCCCGTAAGATAACCCACCAGATTGCATACCGTTGTATGTAATAAACCTGCAGCAACGTTTACCCAAACCAAAATTGTGTGGTGTGTTTTATTTACGTATTGTGCATGCATACCAAATGTGGGGGAGTGTTGCCGACTGGTGGTACTATGTCACCGCGCGTGGCTCTCGCTATAGGGATGCAGTGACGCAGAAGCATTTATGTCAAAGCAACAGGAATGCAAGATTATGTTTTCACAACAGTGACAAAGAGACAAAGCAGGTCTGAAAAGAACCTGTAGGAGGGAGATAAAGGCACAAGAAGTGTCTGTTGGTGCATACAGAATGAATGGGATGGAACTAAGACTACACAACCCTGGTATTCATACCCTCGACTTTTGGTAGGGCCTGCCGTGAGCTTCTAAGCAAAACCCTAGGCCCCGTCACTTATTATTGTACAAATTAAGCACTGACTGGTTCATGCATTCCAGAAAGCAGTCTCTTGGCTGCAGCAGGAAATAATTTCATACACCGTAGTTTAGAGAACTTCACAGCAGAGAGCCGTGCAAACTCATTTCCTGGGGCAGATATTTGTCTCGTTTCACCACAACCCAGCAGAAGATTTTGCCAGCTTGTTTCAAACTCAAAGCCACCTCAAGCTAGAGCCGGGGGCAGATATTCTGCAAACTCACATGTGCGGGATCTACTCCTGCTATCCCTCAACTCTTCTGACCTCCATGTTTGTATTTTTCCTGTTATATGAGAAGCGCCCTGAAGCCCACGTGACTAAGCGCCTGATTCATGTGTTGACAGCCCGATGGAACAAGCGCTGTTAGTGTGTGGGCGGACACATGGCCAGTTTTCACTGTTCATTGCCGCCATTAAAACCGTGCCGGTAAGGGGCACTGAAAACGTTTAAGTGACACCAACGCTATGGGAGAATGCTCATTGTTATTTAAAAAAATAAAAATACTGCTTTGGGATTTTCTTTTTGAAAATAAAATATGTAAGTTTGGCATCTAGCTCCATCATGTCCTGTGGGATTTTCTGGATTCCTTCAATACCCCTGATCTGCAGCACGCGTTGGCTTCAAGGAGCGATTACCCAAGTGCAAAAAGCACAAGTACCCATTCACCAATGCCAACAATGGGGCTTATTTACAAGCCCCTTGCGCCACAGGTGCGTCACTTTTAACATGGGAAAAAGTGACGTACTGGCGGCGCAAGTGGCTTGTAAATAAGCCCCAATATCTGTGGAATGGTAGGAACAGAAGGGGTCTGCTGCTTGAAACACAAGACTGCACTGAAATTATGCACAGATATAGCTGGGAAGATATCTGTCTGAAATAGTCAAAAGGTAGGATGCAGAAATTTCTTTTTTTGTTTGTTTTTATTTTTATTTGAGAAAGAGACAAAGAATTTTTTTCTCTTCCCCCCTCATTTTATCCCCAGCGCCACCCCCCTCCCGACCCATATTTTTATCAGTGCATAATTCCAATCCCGTGGTGGTGCATAAACCTCCAACATACTTTCATAATACAATTAGGAGATTTAAAGTGCCAAGTGCAAAAGCGTGCTAAGCTATACATCTGTACTTCACATTTCAAGTTTTTGTTACATAGCAGCAAAGGTATTTAAAGTGTCAACTTGGACGAACCCATAAAGGTGCTTAATGCAAAATGTAAAGTGCTTATTAAACAATTTAGGAATTTAAAGTGCCAAGTGCATAACATGTAAAAACTATCAATCTATACATTACATTCCTAAATTTGGATACATAGCAGCTTAATGGTTTACGATACCAGCAGAGACATTGCCATAAAGTGCTTGATTCAGCGGGCATGGTACAAACAATGTTTTTATATGCCGGTGCTGAGTCCTGATACTGGATTTTTAAAATTTTTATTTTTTCCCCATAGCCTCGTTAAAGCATTGGGTATTACTACCTGCCCCAGCCCATATCCCCTAGTCTGTACACCCCCTTTATAAACCGGTTATTCAACTCAGTCGGATACAGGCAAATTTCTATTCCCTTCTTCTTCGCCCTGTGTCCCTTTCGCCTATATATAGCTTTTTCCAGATTACATACAGCCAGTAATCGAGCCACCCATTGCTGAGTTGAGGGGGGAATCGGATCTAGCCAGGCTGATGCTATGCAGAGCCTATACACAGCCATTGCTATGGTTAATAAGGCACCTCCTTCTTTTTCCGTTAGGCTAGATAATCCCAGCAAAATGAATGGCGGGTCCAGTTCGACCTGAAGCTGTAATTTCTCGTCTAGAAATCCCTTTATCTCCCTAATCAGGGGGCCAAGCTTGCTGCAGGTTGCAAACATATGAATGATGTCTACCTTATAAAAAGCACATCGTGGGCAATGATCTCCCTTCCTGTTGCTCCATTACGCTATTCTATTTGGGGTATAGTAAAGCCCAAAGCATGTCTTGTAGAATTGAACTTGAAGATTAGCCGGTATTAATATGCACAGATGCACTGCTACACACCCTGGGGTCGGTCGGTCTCAGTCAACTGGTTCAGACCCCCACTCATGAGGCCGGCCATACTCTAGATGGCATTTTCACCTCAGTTCAGGGTCTTTCCTGTATAGAAACACTGCCTCTGGTCTGGTCAGATCACTCACTTATAAAATTTGACCTACCAGTAATGCTGTTTGATCCTACTTGGGCCTATAAGATCCCTTCTAAAACCAAAAGGGACTGGGGTAAGTTGGATAAATCCCTCCTTCGTACAATACTAGAGAGGACGTACCCCCAGGTATGTGGGCCTTCAGACGATTCTGCCCCTAATTACACAGATTGGTTAAATATGGCGTTTCTAGCTGCTGTGCCCACCAAAAGCATTACTGGCAATAGGAGAACCCCTTCGGCTCCTTGGTTCTCAGATGCCTTACGGGCAGAAAAACAAAAATGTCGCCGGCTGGAAAGACACTGGCGTGCTAAGTATGACCCATCTGAGAGGGAAACATATACAATAGCTTTAAGAGAATACAAAAATCTCCTTACATCGGAAAAGAGAGAATATTTTACTAGAGTAATCTCGGAGGCAAAACATTCCTCTAAAGCTCTCTTTACAGCAGTGAATAAGCTTACCACCCCTCACAGTACAGGGCCAGTAAACAGTCAAGAGTCCTGCGATGCCATTGCTTCTGCCTTTAAAACTAAAGTTTTGGACATTTTTAAAAATTTTGAGGACACATTAGCTCACGCCCCGCCCTGCCGCTTTCACCAACTCCTCGGGGCATAAACACCCTGCTCAGTTTTACACCAGTATCATCGGACATAGTGGCAAAACACACTCTGGAGGCTAAGTCAGGTTCCCCAGAGGACCCCTGCCCACCTGAGCTGCTGAAAGAAGTCTCTGATTTGGTAAGCCCGGTGTTAACAGATATTTTTAATTCCATGTTCTCTTCCGGCAACTTCCCAGCCATTTGGAAGGATACGTCTATCCTTCCACTGCTGAAAAAACCAACTTTGGATGCAGCCGATCCCAACAACTATCGCCCCATAGCTCGCTTGCCGCTCCCCGCGAAGATAATTGATAAAATTATGAATATCCAACTTTCCCAATTCATTGGTGAACATGATTTGTTGGATCACTCTCAGTTCGGTTTCCGTCGGGAACACAGTACCAAAACGGCACTTATTAAAGCCACGGAGGAAATAAGAGCGGTGATGGATGGAGGAGGGTCAGCGGCCCTGATACTCCTCGATCTATCAGCCGCATTTGACACGGCTGATCATTTCCTCCTACAACAGCGGCTGAAGCTGCTGGGAGTCGGGGGTTCAGCACTGGCACTGGTGTCCTCCTTCCTCAAGGACAGAAGACTGGTAGTGTCGATCGATGGATACCAGTCCGAGCCATACTTCCTCCCTTGTGGAGTGCCACAGGGCTCCTCCTTGAGCCCCACCCTTTTCAATATATACGTCTCTGAACTAGCCCCACTTATCCGGATTTTTGGCTTCAGCCTTACTTCTTACGCGGATGATTCCCAGATTGTAGTAGCAGTATACAAAAACCAGACCTCCCCTGCTCTGCAATTTAAGAACTGCATGGATGCCATCACTAACTGGATGAGCACACACTGCCTTAAACTTAATTCTGGGAAAACTGAAATCTTGACCTTTGGGAACCTGCAACCTAGTTGGGGCAGTGTGTGGTGGCCCGCTGACATGGGTGATCCACCGGAACCAGCAACTAAAGCGAAGAACCTGGGAGTATGGGTGGATAGTAAACTTTCTTTTGTTCAACACACTAATGCTGTGGTTTCCTCAGCCCACTTCCTTATTAAGAAAATCAGGAAGATCCTCCCTTATCTTCCGGAGGACACGAAAAGAACTGTAGTTACCTCATTAATCCAGTCTAAATTGGATTATTGTAATGGGCTGTTTATAAACGTCCAGAAGCATTGCCTGAAAAACTACAGAGCGTGCAAAACTCAGCCGCTCGACTTCTGTCAAACACCCCTTGGTTTAAATCGGTATCTGGAGAGATCCGTAATTTGCATTGGCTCCCTGTAGCGCAGCGAATAAAATTCAAGGCTCTTAGCCTGGTGTTCAGGGCCCTGAATCATACAGGGCCAGCCTTTTTGCAAAATCTTCTTGTCTGGTATGAACCAACTAGACACCTTCGTTCATCTGGTGCTAAACTCTTGAGAGTGCCCAGAATTCGTACATTACTTTGGGGTGGTCGCAGCTTTCATTACTGCGCTGCTAAACTCTGGAATTCCCTACCGACTGACTTGAGAAACGCGCGATCTCTTGTCTCTTTCAGAAAAGAGCTAAAAACCTGGCTCTTCTGCAACTAGTGACTCACCAGTGACTTACCTTGTCCGTAGCGCCAAGACACCTCCGGGTATTTGTGCGCTTTACAAATCTCAATAACATAACATAACATAACAATATTGTCTGGGTGCTTAAAAATATCTTTTGGAAGGTGGCCCCCGTCATCCCTAGCCTTTCCTGCCACTTATTGGAACATATTTCCATATCATCTTTGGTGTGCTCGTTCAGCAGCTTATAAATAATTCCAATCCTAGAGGGCGTGGGCAGTATTATTCTATCCACCAGTTCATTTCTCCCGAAGTGATCCTCCCTACCCTTGTTTTTTTGTAAAAAGTCCCTAATCTGCAGATACTTAAAAAAGTCCCTATGGGTAAGACCAAATTTTGAGGTCAATTCCATGTATGTTAAAATAGCCCTGTGGGAATAAAAACAGCCTAATTTTTTAATACCAGCTTCAAGCCAGGTCTTAAAAGGTAAGTCATTAAAAATACCTGGTAGGTTTCTATTCTGCCATAGCGGTGTGTAATAATTTAGTCTTCCTAGCCCACTCAGACGCCGTATTAACCCCCAGATTTTAAATGCCGTAAGTAGTGTCTTAAACCAGACTCTTTTATACTACCCGTAACTTAACTGGTGCCAAAGGCATCCCGAAGCATCAGGGCCAATCACAAGTTCCCATGAGGTAGGACATTTTGTTTGCATCCTTCTATTGTTGTTGCTCAAGAGTGTGGTGAAGTGTGTAAGTGAGGTTGCCCACCAGTACAGCTTCAGATTAGGGAGGGCCAGGCCTCCGCGCTCCCTGGGTAATGATAACAATTTAAATGCTCTTCTTGGCCGCGAGTAAGCCCAAATAAATTGTGCAAAGATATTCTCAAATTTTTTAAACCAAAGATTTGAGAAGGCAAGTGGTACTGCTCTAAAAAAATATAACAATTTGGGAAAATAAATCATTTTGATTATGTTGGTTCGACCAATAAGGGTTAGATGTAAGTGATCCAGCTTCCTTAGCGCCTTCCTGGTCTCTTCCGCACAAGTCCCCAGATTTTCCTTAACAACCTGATGCAAGTCCAAGCTAATCTTGACCCCCATTAAGTTCCTCTCTGAAGATTTTATAAAATTTTGTATGAATTAAATCGGGCTCTGCCGCTTTCCCTCTGGGTAAGTTTGACATTGCCTCTGCAATTACAACCCACAATATTGGGGACTCTAAAACCTCTCTTTCTTCAAGCGTCAGAACCTCCATCTCACAAGCGTCTAGATATTGTCTTATTTGGTCTTCCACATCCCCCCCCTTCTCCCCGCATCCTCCATATAGAGTGTCTGGTAAAATCTAAGAAAGGCCGCCCGTATTTCTCTTGCCTCCATTACTCGCCCCGACACAGGATCGTTTATTGCCAAAATTTCGCTGCGTGTCACCTCTTGTCTTGTTCTGACAGCTAGCAAATGGCCCACCTTCTCCCGCATTCATACAATTCCTCACGGTGAGCTAGTGCTTTGTCTATAGCTTTTCTTAATAACTCTCCTTGAATTCCTGCCTTTACAAGGGCCACTTCCTCTTGCACTTCTTTTGTCCCCAAATTTTGCCTTAAAGCCACAGCCAACCTTTCTTCTGCCTGGGCTAGCTTTTTGCAGACTAATGCTCCTCTGATTTTTCTCTTTTTTCCTTTTCCTGCTTGAGTACTGTATTGTCTCACCCCTCACTCCTGCTTTTAAGGTGTCACAGACCACTCCCAGTGATGTCCTACGTAATCTTCATCAAGTAATAGGGCCCTCTCGAAGGTCCAATCGGGGACCTTCTCGACGGATCCTCCCCTCTAGCTGCAAAACCAGTGGGCTATGGTCTGATAACACTCTGGGGTGTCGGTTGATTCTACATTTTCCCAAAAGTGTAGATGAGGCAAAAAAGTAATCCAACCTAACATGCTTCTGGTGTGGGGCTGAATAATAAGTAAACCCATGGTCTGCGGGCCTCTTTAAAGACCAAACATCACCCAGGCCGTGTACCTGACATAGGTTGCATAGCGCTTGAAAGACCCTAGGCTTCCTTCCCTTATACCTCTGATCTCGTCCCCTATTGGAGTCAAGGTTTATGTTAAAATCTCCACAGACAATTAACGGTAGAGCCCAATGTGCTGATTCACTAGTTAGCCATTCCAATAAGGTCGGATCGTCCACATTGCTGCCATATATGGAACATAGAGTAAAATTAGGAAGCTCTGGGGCCCTCCCGCTTGCAATTACCCATCGTCCTAGCTCATCTGTGCGTACCTTTGAAAATGTAATTGATTTTTTCCTGGATAGTATTGAGACCCCCCTTGTATGGGTTCCCTGAGTCGTTGCCCCTACTACAGTGTAGCCAAGATACTTCAGCAGATATTTTTGTGTACCATCTAGGTGGGTCTCTTGCAGACAGAAAATGTCCGCCTGTAGCAGCTGTAGTCCTTGCGACACTACCTGTCTCTTTTTTACGTCATTTAGACCACAGATATTCAATGTAGCTATACCTAGTCTCCCCATTCTCTTGGTTTCATTTGTTTACCCCATTTTTGTGTTCCCTATGCATACAAAAATCCCAGCTGCCACCCACCTCAATGCCTTTACCCAAGCTGCTACCGCCCCTTGTCCACCCGCACCACCCTTAATGTGGGCCGCCACCCCGCTGCCTCCACCTTCCCCTCCCTCCACCCCCCAGCATAAAGGCAATCAGGCATGGCCCATTCAATGCGCGGCTGACGTTCTGCCCCCCATCCCCCTCGATCTGTCAACTCCTATTTTCCTGACTGCTCAGCCTCTTTTACTCCCAGTCTTGTTCAAAAGGTTTGTGGTGCGCCAATCTTTTTATTTAGGAAGTCTTTTCCCTTCGCCTTTTTTCTTTATTTCTTCTAGGTACTCCTGCGCTTGCACTTCAGAGGTAAAACTGCAGGTTATTCCTCCAAATATTATCTTGAGTGTGGCCGGAATTTGTAAGAAGACCTCAGCTCCAAGTTTTTGAAAAGGAGAAAAAAGTTGCCCGAATCGCCACCGTCTTTCAACTGTTGCATGTGCGAAATCTGGTCGTACAAAAAACGAGTCCCCATTGCTGATCTTTGGAGCATTGGGGCGGGCTTTATCAATTGCCGCAGTAAAAAGTTTCCGATGAAGACCAACATTGCTCTGGGTTTTTCACCAGCATCTTGTGCTTGTTTTCTCCTGAATAAGGGAGAGCGATGGGCCCTCTGTATTTCTATTTCCCAATGCCAGTTTGTTTGCTCAGGAAATGCGCCCTTTAGAAGATTTACCATATAGCTTCTAGGGTCATTCCTTTCCAGACCTTCCGGGATCCCTAAAAAGCGCAGGTTATTTCTCCACTGGCGATTTTCGTAGTCTTCTAATTTGGTCATGACATCAATCATAGCCGCACTTTGTCCCGTGCCTTGCACCTTTAGGGATTCCACCTCAACTTCCAATGCCTCTGTCCGTGTCTCGACAGTGGTCAGACGATCCACAATTTCCCGCACGTTTTATTTAACTTGCAGATCCCAGTTTGGACTTTTTTGCGGCGATCCTGGCTCTACGTCCTTCGTTTCTGTTTTCTTCCTGTACTTGTTTGATTGATGCCAAGATGGTCAGCAGGGAGGCTCTTTAGTTCCTGCCGACTCGTCTCCTCCCTCCTTCTGGGACCATATCTGTGTGTCGGAGTAATCCCATTTGAGTTGTATACTGGTGCTTTTTTAAGACTTTCCTTTCTGTTTTTCTTTTTATTCATTGTTTTTTTTCTTTTGTGTTGTCTGGGTTGAGGAGCTAGAACTGTCCTCTGCTAGAGCTTCCCCGCTTGATGACATGTCGTCTTGTTCAGATACCTCGGATTCGTCCGTCAGTGAGTAGAATTTTTCCCCATGAATTTCTGGTGAGAAAGCACATGCTTGCACCCGCAGGCTTCTAGACGATTCTGCGTCTAGGGATGTCGCCCGGGTTTTCTCCCTCACAACTTCCTCCTTGGTCGACCTCCTTGGCTTTCATCCCTAGTGCCTTAGGTGTTGACTGGGTCTGCTCTTTCAATCCTGCTTCGTTTCCTGAAAGTTAATCCATTAGGTTGTCTGGGGGGCTAGGTTCCCAGCTAGATTCCCAGCTGTACCTATCAAAGGGCTCACATCATCTTCTTCCCCCTGTGACCTTATTATCCTCCCCAGTCTCCTCAATTAAGGTCTGGTCCCTCCTTCCTCTTGTGGTATAAACTTTTCCTGTATGACCCCTGCCATGTTTGCAAACATTGAGGCAACCGTTGGTTGAGCTGGCCCCTCTTCTAGCTGTACGCCGGATCTGGCAGCGGTTTGTTTCTTTGCACCAGTACCTCGTTTCGTCTTGCCAGCTCCGCCACGTTGCTTAGTCTCCGGAAGAGTTCCGCTATTGTTCTGCAGTTGGAACCCTCCTGCATTCACTCCGCTATTACTGGGAGCTGCAGAGACTCGTCCTCGCATGGCTTTCCCACCTCTTGACGCCACCCAGCGGGCCGGAATCTTCCTGACCTGCCGCCAAACGATCAGTTTGTGCAGAGATGCGTATTTTACAATTGCGGTAATGGCAACCTGCAGCGCGATCTCCATCGCTTCCTGCCACCAGTTGCACGCTGTGCTGTCCGCCGGCGTCTCGCACAGGCTATCCAGTCACTCACCGAATCGTCGATCCATCGGGGGAGATGGAGAGAACGGCCGCAGTTAGTCACCCGCCATCTTTGCCTCGTCAGCATGCAGCAATTTCTAAAACAAAATAAATACAAAAAATGATGAAACTGGAGGTCGGCTATTGATAACATCTTGATCCAAAGCTGGTCCCTCGGTACCTGAGTAGAGAGGAGAAATAACTGGTCTTTGAGAACCAGATCACACATGACGGCACGAAGAGTTGGCGAGAATTCAGCATATTCAGGAATAGCCAAAATAATAACTAAGCTGGGAAGTAAGTCCTATTTCTAAAATGGGATATCGGTTCAATCACGGTGCAAAATAGAGTAAGTTTGAGCTTGGATAAGTAGTCCAATCAGTTTTGGGATGGAGTACTGAGTTTAACAGTCTGTAGGTGAGATCTGGAAATGACTGATTAGATAAAACCTAGAGCTAGGAAATGACTGAGGTCCAAACTAAGATCCATATTAGGTAACCTTTCTAATTCGGTTATGTCTAGAGTTCAGCTAACAGGCTTGGGAAATCAATATAGTGCTAGACCTGCCTGTTACTGCAGTAGGAGGGCCCTCACTAAGACCTTCAATGATTTTCTTGCCCTGCAGTATCTTGTCCTCTACTGTGGGGTCTTGAAGAAAAAATACTTTTCACACTCCCCTGAACTTGGAAGAAGGTAGGGAAATCTTGCAGGAAAAAAAACTCCAATTCACTCCAAATTGTGGAGGATGGGACAAAAGAATCTAGCAATTCCTACCAGTTGTGTAACACGCAGATGCATTGCTGGCCGGGTTTGCACTCCATTAAAATGAGAAAATAAATGACCTCCTATTCAGTGAGTAGAAACCTTCCTGGTTGGTGTCTGCTTGATTGATGGAGGGTGTGTTGCAAGAAAGCTGTGTTCCTTCGTTTGTTTCCTCATTCCCTCCACTTGCTGATCCTGGCTCCTCGCTCCTGGAGAGTTGCACTATTGGATCCCGGACTCCTGGTAGTGGAAGCCTCTGAAGTCTTCACTGAGATTTTTTTAAACCTTTGGCTTTTTCCTCCTGAGATGGTGGCAGCTTCTCGAGGGCATTTCCCTACCACATATTGCATTTTAAAAAGTGATTGTCAAGACAAACAACTTGAGCCAGCAACAGCTGTGATAGCAAGCATGTTACACGTGAGTGAAGGTTCCTGAGAGTGACCGGTTGCACTTAACATAGTAGTTAGTAAGAACACCATCCGCTCCCTTGAAATCAAGGCATCTATGCAGGTATTGAGGTGGCTTCGTGCCAAACTGCCTAATGAGAGCTTCCTTCATTCGCTTATAGAGCATCTGGTCTGCCACAGGCATTCTCCCAGTGATGGCTGTCCCTTCCAATGGTATGCGCCCCATTAAGGCAGCTGCCTAAGACACCTCATTTAAGGCCTGCGCCTTACAAGAGACTTCAAAATTCACAAACCATTCCAAAATATCCTGACCTTCCACATACACAGGCAAAAGATTGTTTGGAACCTTGGCCACATCCTGGCCTGAACTGCAATTAGTCACTTACCCCAGATGGAGCTGTCATTGCTACCATCCTAAGTTTCTCTCTCTCAAGGGCTATCTTTTCACTTTCCAACTCATTCCTTTTCCTTCTGTTTCTCCTCCCTTTCTCTCAGTTTCTCCTCTCTCTCTCTCTCGCTCTCTCTCAATTTCTCTTCCTGGGCCTTTTGTCCTGTCTCTCCCGCCTCCTCTTCTCTTGTTCCCAGTGAGTTAGACTTAGCTTCCCCCTCTAGAACTCTTTGGCTTTCTTATCTTCCATAGGCTTAGCTTTCTGAAGCGCCAACTGCAAGCTCAGGGTCTCTGCTAGTCTCAACCCACCCAAGGGATTTCATCCTAGAATTGGTACAGTAGAAAGTGGAAGTGTGTAGTGTTCTCTCCTCACGCGCCTCTCGCGCGTTGTCACCGCTCTGTATGGTGCCTCGCGCTGCCCTTTGGCGCGTGAGCCATTCCCCCTGTTGACAGTTGGTGTGCGATTTACTGTTGATGTGACAGTTGATTCTAGCCTGCGCGGTGCTTGCATGCACACTGCGCTTCGTCTGTGGGAACTTGCATTTGCCAATAAATCTTACCTTAACTGCTTGATGTCTCCTCCGTCATTACATTCTTCGTGGCGACGAGATCGAAGACCAATTTCCCACACAGCACCCATGCCGTTTTAAAGGATTCTGCTTATTCACGAAAAAAAAGAAAAACACGTTCGAATAGAATCCAGGCTCTACATTTGTGTCCCGGCATCAGAAGTGACTTCTACAACAGGACCAGCGTTGTGAAACAATAGTACCAAGAAGCATGTTATCGTAGGAAGCTTATTCGTCGCAAGCTCAAGTAAGGAAAATATAAGAACTGAGCTTTGAAGTAAAACCTGCGGCGCTCTGCCAAACACACACGATCGGAGAACTTCTGCTTCGCGTCTGACAGGAATTCACTCGGAACAAGTGCTCTTGAGCTCCGCCCGCACCTGACGTATCTCATGCTGGTAGGAGAGTTGCACCCCATGTGAGCCGCCTGTCCATGACGCATCTTTCCAGCGAGCTTCGCCTTCCGTCCTCAGCGGGAGCTGACGCGAACCAGGCACACAGCAAGACAAGTCAGCGTACAGCTTTGTCAGCACGCCTGTCAGCATCTACAGCCTAACGCGGTTGTGTTCGCATCGTGACCCGCTGCTTCTCAGAAGGCGTATTCTCCAGAAGCACTTGGTATCAACCTTTCTTCCGTCCAAACCAACATTCTCTGCGACGTTGTGATCCTTGAGGTGCTGTTTTTATCTATATGCTCTATTTCACGCCCCACAGTGCGCACATTGCATCTAGGTGACACGCACACCTTTGAATATCCACTAATGGATAATAAGCGTGCACTGGCTTACACGGTGACACACACACCTGTTCATTTATAAACGTGTCCATAGGAATCCTGCTAATAGGTGACATGCACACCTTTGTTTATCCACGTATGGATAATAAGCGTGCACTGGCTTATACGGTGACATGCACACCTGTTCATTTACAAACAACCCCTAAGGTTTACTTCATCCCTGGTGTTATTCAACGAATCCATTCTATGTTACTCGGTTCTTGAGACACCTTCCTGCATTAACCTATATATATTGTCAGTGTTTTACTGTTTTTTTTTTTTAATATGCTTCTCTCTCTTCACCATGCAGGCAGTTCACCCTCCGCCTCCATTTCTAGACTCACCCGGAGAACCTCCTATAAAATGCCGACATTGGCTTGATGCCTTTGAGACCTATTTAGGGGCAATTGGGGCACACAGGTTCAGACCAGAAAGGAAAAATTTTACTTTTACATTCTCTAGAATTTGAAGGGAGGGCTACCCTCAAGCACTTACCAGAGGCTGAGGCAGAAGAAGGTGAAGAACCAGACGAATACCAGAGCACCATTACAAAATTAGCAAAAAGATATGATGTCCAGCCTAGCGTAGTTGTGTTGAATTACAAATTCTTCAAACGTGTGCAAAAGAACGATGAAGATGTTGACACATACATCACTGCCCTTAGGAAAATTATTGCTGATTGTGAATTCGAAAACTTCAGAGAGCAGTTAGTTCGCGACCAGTTTATAAGCCAATGTTCTGACAGAACTATTAGACAAAAGCTCCTGTCGTTAGAAAACCCCTCTCTGGAAGAGTCTATTCGCATTGCAAAAAGTATTGAAACTTCACAAGCCTCAGTGAAGGAACTTGAAAGCAAGACTGCAGAAGTGGTTACTCCAGTACGTCTTACCAATTACAAGAAGAAAAAAGATACCCCACAGAGCAGTTTTTTCAGAAGAACTGACATTTGTTTTAGGTGTGGTAATTCCATTCATACAAAAAATGGAAGGCCGTGTCCAGCTAAAAATGTGGTGTGTCGGTCTTGTGGTAAAGTTGGCCATTTTGACAAAGTATTTCAGGGACACAAAAGAGAAAATGTACGGATAGGACGTGTCAAAGACCACAGTGACAGTGAAAATGAAGATCCCTTGGAAGAATCGAAAGATATGATTCTCGTAGTCAAGGACAGTGATATCAGAACAGGTGATCCCAATGAATGTGTAGACCCCTATGCTATCATAATAGTTGGCAAAAAGAAGTTACGCCTTCTTGTGGATTCAGGTGCACGCATCACCATGATTACTGAGTCACTCTTTAAAGCAAATTGGGGCGATATGCCGTTACTTCCCCAGATCGTGCCCCTGTGTCCTACGAGGACGTAAAATCGACCTCCTAGGGTACTTTGAAGACGTCATTGAGTTCAAAAACAGGCTTATACATGGCAAAATATATGTGGCCATACAAGGGTTGAATATCCTAGGGTGGTTTCACCAAGGGTTGTTTGACATGATGTTATGTCCAGGTGCAAAGGAGCAGGTCTTGGCCATTCGCGATTCCACACAAGTGAAGAACTTCTTAACAAATTTCCTAAAATCTTCTCAGGTGTATTGGGAAAAATTAAAGGATTCAAACATAGAATAAAAGTTAAAGAAGGTGCCATACCCGTAAAACCTAAACTGAGAAGTGTACCATTTAGCATAAGAGAAGATCTGGAAAAAGAGCTCTTGTCAATGCGTAAAAGAGGAGTGATCGAGCCCGTAGAATCATCGGATTGGTCATCTCCGTTAGTCGTTGCCCGAAAAAAAAAACGAGCTGAGGATATGCATTGACTTGCGCAGCCTGAACAAAGAAATTTGGGTTGATTCTCACCCTCTACCCAACATCTCTGAAATGTTGGGCATGGTAGCAGGAGCCAAAATATTTTCCAAACTCGACCTTGGGTCCGCATATCACCAGGTTGAACTGGACAGGGACTCACGTCATCTCACAGCGTTCAATTCTCCCTCAGGCATGTATCAATTCTGTCGCATGCCGTTTGGCCTGGCCTCGGCAGCTTCAGTTTTTCAGCGTCTTATGGTCAATCTCCTCAAAGGCATCAAAACGTTGCTATCTTTCAAGATGATGTCCTCATACATGCTGCTGACCAGACAGAACATGATGAAACACTGGGTCAGGTACTGTCCACATTTCAAGAACATGGGGTTGTGCTTAAACGTGACAAATGCGTGTTTTCAAAGGACTCTGTAGAATACCTTGGTCACACGATCTCAAGTGCTGGTGTTACGCCTAAACTCAGTCTAGTCCAAGCCATTGTGGATGCCTCTGCCCCAAAGGACAAAACAGGAGTGAAATCCTTACTGGGACTGACTGAGTTTTATTCACGTTTCATTCCCGATTATGCTACCAAAATACGCCCCGTATCCAATTTGCTTAAACATCAAACTGTTTTTTGTGTGGGATGATGAATGTAAACATGCGTTTGAATGGCTCAAAACTCAACTCACCATGGTCAAAGCCTTGAAACCTTTTGATCCTTCGATAAGTTGCACCTTGACTGTAGACGCCAGCTGTTACGGTCTGGGTGCTGTCCTCACCCAGCAAGTAGGTTCTCAGGAAGACACAATAGGTTTCGCATCTAGGGTTCTGAGGGACACAGAATCACACTACTCAGTCATAGAAAAGGAACTTCTTGCCTGTTGGTGGGCTATCGAAAAGTTCAAATGCTACCTATGGGCAGGAAGTTTACCCTACATACAGACCACAAACCATTAGTAGCCATCTTGGGGAACACCACTCATCGCAACACCATGCCACGGATAGCCCGTCTTGCATCTAAACTGCTCCAATTCAACTTCGATGTTATACACATCTCTGGAGGAAAGAACGTACGAGCAGATGCCCTTTCACGTTTGCCTCCTATTCCTAACGAGTCAGAGGTTGGCGAAAAGCATATTGACAATGATGAACATGAAGACTGCATAGTTGCAAGAGTAGAACTTCAAAATGTGTGTTCTGTTGTTGAAACCAACTGGAATGCTGCTATGGACTCAGATGAAACATTGAAAGATGTAAAACAATACATTATCAATGGGTGGCCAAAGAGAGGAATTTAAATGTTGATATACAACCTTTTGTTAAAGTCAGTGATGAATTATCGCTGGAAGATGGTCTTGTTTTCACGCTAGATAAAATAGTACCCCCTTTTAATATCAGGAAAACGTTGTTGACCAAGGCCCACGAGGGACACCTGGGAGCTACACTCACTAAACGCAGGGTTCGTGAATACTTCTGGTGGCCCCAAATGGACAGAGACATTGATGCTTTGGTCCTAGAGTGTACCATTTGTGCTGGTAGGGATAAGACTTTACGCACATCCAGTCCACCCCTCACTCCCATACCTCTTCCTGAAAATCCCTGGGAAAAGTTGGGAATTGATGTCTTGGGTCCCTTCCACACCCTACCCCATCAGACGCGGTTCGCAATAGTCTTAGTTGACTATTACTCTAAATGGCCCGAAATCAAATTTGTACCCAAAGTTGACTCTAAAGAGATTCTCGAGTTTATGAAAGAGATCTTCATGAGGGAGGGTTTTTCCAAGACTGTCATCTCAGACAACGGGGTACAGTTAGTCTCGGCTGATGTCGAAGAATTTTTTAAAGAATCCTCCATCATCCACCTCAAAAGCTCACTCCATCATCCTCAAACCAACGGGCTTGTAGAGAGACTTAACAGAGTCATTGGGGACTGTATAAGGTGGTCCATAGATCACAACAAAGCCATACCCACTGCTGTAAGAACCATGCTGTGGTTCTACAGGACCACACCCCACTCATCCACAGGTGTGTCCCCCTTTGAACTGCTCAAAGGCAGAAAGCCCAGTTCGGACTTTAGGCCAGCATGGATGTCTAAGTGGTTCAAACGCAGCGCATCCGCACAGGAGCTTGATGCAATGGTTAGAAACAAAGTTAGTGATGTACAAAACAAGCAAAAAGCGTATTTTGACACTAGGAAACATGTCTCCAACAGGAAGTTTGCTGTAGGTGACATAGTGAAAATAAAGAGATAGGGTTTTGTAAAAAGGGTGATTCTAAGTTCAGCGATCCTGTCTCCATTGATAAAATCTGTGGTAGTGCTGTTCGTGTCAATAAGTGTAATTGGTGGAACATGAACAAGATTGTTAAAGTCAATGACAAGGTTGGTGAGAGGCCAAGTATACGTTCTCATATGGTCTCGACACATTCTTCTGTTCCTAGACACTGTGATTTGGATGCTCTCAATAACCCTCTTGCTTCCCCCAGGAGGAGTTCCAGAGGTGTCAGATTACCCGTAAGGTTCAGGTAATTTCCTTACTTCCTTTTCTCTCTCTCTCTCTCTCTCTCTCTCTCTCTCTCTCTCTCTCTCTCTCTCTCTATCTTCCTCTCCTTCTCTCTCTCTCCCCCCTCTCTCTTCTTCTCTCCCCTGCTTCCTCCTTCCTCTTTTAGGGAAAGGAGATATATGTTGTGTTCTCTCCTCGCGCGCCTCTCGCTCGTGGACACCGCTCTGTATTCTGCCTCGCGCTGCCCGTTGGCGCGTGAGCCATTCCCCTTGTTGACAGTTGGTGTGCGATTTACTGTTGATGTGACAGTTGATTCTAGCCTGCGCGGTGCTTGCACGTACACTGCGCTTCGTCTGTGGGAACTTGCTTTTGCCAATAAATCTTACCTTAACTGCTTGATGTCTCCTCCGTCATTACAAAGTGGTACTCTAGGAATTTGAGGTGGTGTACACACCTGAGATATTCTAGAACCTAAAGGTGGTGAGTGTCTTGGTGAAACTCTGGAAAATGCAATAGGGGACAAACTCTGTGTGTGTCTGGAATACATCTGTGTTAAGGGGATCCTAGAGCCTGAATCCACAGCGCTCTCTTCCTGGTTAACCTCCCCAGAGTCATCTATAGCCTTATCTCTTTCACCCTGTATCTCAAACTGGTCCCTTACAAATGTAACAAGGACCTCTCTGTCTTGACTCCTGGGAATTCTCCACCCCCTGTTCTTATATAAATCCTTTATCGGATCTATGAACATGGTGCTGAGAACAATACCAATGCTGTGTTTTCCATTGTTCATGCGTGTCGCTTTTGTGCGTAGAAGAAAAAAAACAGGTCTTTTTGCACTGCAAACTCCTCAACGTTAGGCACCCCACCACTTGCCGCCTATTCAAAACTTGAATACATACTTAACCGACAAGTATGTGCAAATGAAGAGTACTACAGAAAAAAGTAATACATACGCATAATGAGCAAACATGCATCGGGGTCTCATTGAACTGTGAGTCTACAAGTACTCCTAACGCAGCAAGAGCAGTGCCCTCACAGCAGCATACCACCGTTCAAGGGCCCATTACATTTATACGCCACAGGACTGAGTCCCCATTCAAGACAGCCTCTCAACCAGTCATCAACGAAATTGCACAAAAACATGCCACAAACAAACCTCTATAAACACATAAGTCCATCATATTGACAGTTGGTGCATCCACAACCTTAACAAATTAATAAACAGTTTGACTACATTTTTATCACCTGTCAAGTAACCACCTCCATTCTGAACATTACCGAACGCATTCCTTGTGAAAATGTACTAATGGCTCCCATTACAGCCACATGATTATCATACAGTAAACTGAACATCTACTAAGTTCTGATGAATGATGAACATGACAAGCAAGAAAGACATTTTACTCAAATGTGTAGAATTGGGTACAGAGTTCTCTGTAGTGTCATGATGTTTTTTCTAAAGTGCACTATCACCCGGGAGGGTATCTTGTCACTGATGCAAAAGCAGTCAGGGCTGATCCATTGTTTAATCTAGTCAAAGAGCCAAGTGTTCAGCTTCATGCGGAATGCAGTCATTTTAGAGACAGCGCTTATGTGTAAAGGCAGGTCATTCGGCCCTTTTGGAGCCAATTAGGAGAAGTCGCTTCTCCTTGTTCTGGTGCTGCGTATGCATAGAATGTGTGCAAGTACGAGTCCGGCTGAGCAAAGGTGTCTGGAAGGTTTCTGAAATGTGAGGCGGTATTGAGGTATGCTGGACCAGTGCTGTGTAAGGCTTTCAATGTGTTTGTCAGGAGTTTGAAAAGAGCAGTTGATGGGGAGTCAGTGAAGTTGTTTGAGGTGTAGGTTTGTGTGTGTTGGGATGTTGAGGGAGGAAGCTGCCTGCTGCATTCTGTATCGTTTGGAGTCATCTGCTTAGTTGAGTGAGGGAGTAATTCAGTATCGGGGTGAGTGCAGCGCATGTGTATCTGTACTACCTTGTCACGTGGCCCGCGGGGACATTTTTGTCTTCCCTAAGTTAGCATGAGCACGCTGCAGACTGTCCGCTGCTTTGCACACGTTACTATATGAGCTTATTTTGCAAATGCTTCTTTTGAAATTTTCACATGAAAACCCACTGTTGTGTTCACGCTTTGCAGGTTCTTGGAATTTAGTCTGAACATTGCGAACAAGGTCGAACAACAATGCCCCTTGTTATTCTGTTCTGGTCAGGCCCTAGCACCTAGACAAAACATACAGATGCAGCTGTTGTTTGGCAATACGTACTTTGGTCTTATTGGAATACACTGATAGGTAGGACACACTTGGAAAGGGACCTTTCCAGGGAGTAGAGCATGACAGCACCTATGATGTAGAACTACCATCTATAGACTGAGGTACGGGGTCTGCAGATAACACCCAGACATCTTCTAATATATAATCATCCTGCGTCTGTGCAAGAGGAGGGAGGTTAGGCTATTCTGTCTCTCACTATGACAGCTCCTTTTATGATCTACGGATAACGTGCTATGCTGACCGTATTTGTGTTATGCATTTTTCTGCTTATTGTGGCATGTATACTGCACATTAGGGCACGTTAGTTATTTTAAACTTGTTTGTGTCTCTGTCAGATCTTATTGTGGACAAGTACAAGAGTGTGAGCGAAAAGGTGTGTCTTGTAGCCGCGATTCCTGAGAGAGTCAGGAGTGTTGTGTTCTGGGGTGTCTACTCACTTGTTCCTCTGTAAGTGAGTAGGAGGGCAAGTGAGACACTATAGCTAGTCGGTCCTGGGCTCCTTGGTACTAAGGTGGTAGGATGACTCAGTCCCTATATACTAAGGTCCCATAATCCTACGCATAGTTCTGTGTTTGCGCAGAATCCCCGCAATATGGCGCTGCCAACGTTTGGTCTGGTACTTATTCATGGGACCCCTGAGTAGTGCTTCTGCTCGTCCACAATTCCCTTTCGCCACTTCCCGGGGGCACGCCCAAGGCAGAAGGGCTTTGCCTCCTACAGTTGTAAGGTGCACCTGTTTCTGTAGGTATTTCAAGCTTGAATTCTAAACGGTTTCTTTGACTCGTTTTGCGCTACCGTTTTAGTTGACTTCCCATTATATATGGCACAACCGGTTGCGATTCCGGCGCATAGCCGAGCGGCGGTTTCGCAACATTTGACACTGCATGGATTCCCGATACGTGGGCCACCGTTATCATGGTGGTTGAGGCGGATCCAGCATACCTCTTCGAGGTGTTTTATTCTTGGGTTACATTTTCTGCAGTGGATGCAAATGATGATTTTTTTCATGCTTACACGGTCGCTGTTCCACCTGCGGCATATCGTCCTTACACGATGATTGAAGTTCCGTTGATTTCCTGGGAGCATACGATTTGGTTTATTGTTGCCCTTCCTCACCCTATCTCTTTTGTTCGTATGGGCCCCTTAAATATAGATGGGGCTGCTTGGCTGGTTTTGGCTGGTTTTACACCACATCCAAACTATTTAAATGTTACTATAGTGGAACTTAGTCTGCTCTATGCAGAGGTGACTCAACTCTATAGACGAGTCATACAATACATTTCTCGTACGATACAGGTGGCTCCGCCTGGAGCTGGGCCTCCAGCCACAGTACAAGGCGGGGGTCTTGTGATTAGTCCCGTCATGATTAACTCGGTGATGGGCAAACGTCCTCAGAATCATGAGGATCTTCCCTTTTGGATAGCACAGAAAATTGAACAGATTGAAACTGTTTTTCCGCACACAAGCCCTGTGGAGGGACACAGGATCCTTACTATGTGTTTGCCAAGTGGTTTGATTCCCCCTCTAGCAGATTGCAACACCTGGGGGACGGTGTTTGCATCAGTGTATTCAATGTGCTTTGGCACCCCCTCCATGAGCATTCTGCTGAGCGTTCTTAAACGAGTACAGGATGAACGCGGGGCTGGCCCAGCCCTGGATCTGGGGATGAGATTAGTGGGGATGTTCCCTATTGTGTCCGATATGATTCTGGCTAATATTAAAGGTGAAGCGGTTTGCTTGCAGGTGTGCCAACGCCTAGCGGCGGTGGCGGATGCTGATCGGGAGCGACAGTTGCCGATTATTATTGCGGATGTCTATACATCCCTAGGTTGCAATAATTTGGGAGTCAGACCATTTACACAAGTACAAACTAAACCCCCTCCGGACAAGGAGGGTCGTCCAGTCTTTTGTAAGAAGGGCTGGAACAAAAATTGGCAGCTACAGAAGCCTAGGTCCCGTGCGGGTCCCCCTCCACCAGACGCTTCTGAGCGTAGATATGATTTACGTGACCGCTCTAAAATTAAGACTCCTGAGAGTTTCCAGGTTCCTGAACCCTGTTCTCCTTGTTTCTTTCAGGAATCGTCGGATCAACAATTTGGCCGAGGGGGACGACAGGATCACAGACAGGGCAAGTCCACGCAACAAAAGCGAGACCCACAGCACCAGTTTGACGTAAAAGTCAAACGGGAGGAACCACCTCAGTATCGTGTCCCATTTCAGAAGAAAAAAGTTGCCGCTTTGACTGCAAAGTATGTCCCAGACGGTGAGAACCCTCCTCCTGGACAGGAGTTGGGCGGTAACTCTCCTCGACAGCACGGCGGAAGTTACCATAGTTCGGCAGACACTCCACCAGCGTCTGAAGGCGAAAGCAACTGACACTTTTATTACCCGTAGCTCCCCCTGATAGAGTTTACCACGTTCAACTTCAAATTGAAGGTGATATTAAACACACAATAAATGCAGCCTTTTGGGACAATTCGACTTCTTCTTATGACATTTTGCTGGTGGAGGTTGATTGGGCTCCCCCGTTTGTCCTCGCTTCCTCTAGGGGCGAGGATGTTATTTTACCGTCTTTCTCTCAATATATCCCAGAGGAGACTAAACAAGCTTATGCTTCGGCGTGGGCTCTAGCCTTAGCTCCTGCTTTATATTGCAATCAGGCGGGTTGGGATAGGGATTCACCTCTGCATGTAATTCCTTTGCGATCTACACCTCAGCCTCAACGTGATGCTAAAGCGTCCGTTAGTGATATTCTGACACAATTGGAATATCAGGGTGTTATTGGACCCTGTGTTTCGTCAATGAATAATCCTCTTTTTCCGATATTGAAACCGGACGGTTCATATCGTATAGTTTTAGACTACAGACATGTTTGTACCTTTGCAGTACAGAACACACATAGCTATGCATTAGTGAATAACATAGTTCATAAGAAGTTCAAAACTGCGCTAAATATTTCCAATAGATTTTCAGTCACACTTTGGCTCCTGAGAGCCGTGACTTGACCGCATTCAGCGCTCTCAGCAATCAGAAACGCTATGTGAGATTGCCTATGGGGTATAAGAATAGCCCCGGGGTTTTTGCTGCACGCATAGTGTCGATTTTACATGAAATTGACCCAGATGCATTTTTTTGTGCCGATGAAATTTACTTGACAGATGATGAATTAAATAGGCATCTCATGCGTGTGGATCGCATAATTACAGATTTTTCAACTTTAGGTTACAAATTCACTTTTACCACATCCCATATTGCCTTCTTGGCAGTTCTTTTTCTCGGTTATGAATTGAATAATGAGGGTAGGGGTTTAGCACCCCACTTTTTTTGAAGAAATGCGCTTAATTGCAAACTCCATCTACCATCAAGAAGTTACAGTCTTTGCTGGGTTTCTTGAATTTTGGCAGAACTTACATGCCAGATTATGCCCAGCGTAACTGCTATATGCGTTGATACAACTTTCTTTCTTGTCTTCCAGTTGTCTTCCGGAACACACCGCAGTACTGGGGTCTTTGCAGGCTGATCTGCTTGCTACTCAATTTTTGTTGCAAAAAGAACAATTGATGGACAGAATGCAGAACAATGTCATACATTCACCCCAGTTCAGAGATCTGGGCCTAAATCCATCGTTTTTTTGCTCACCATGCCATTCCAGTTTGAACCCAGCCATATGCAAATCAGTCTTGACCTTGTGCCTCATGGGAACAGTCCAGTCCGAACTGCCAGGCCAGGCCCTCCCTGGACTGGAAACAAGCATCCTAGGACCGGTTTCGGGGTTTCACCCCTCATCAGCCAGGATAGCTTGAGTCCAGTGGCATGGAGAGCTTACACAATTTTTGATGACACGTGATAATACTACGAATTTGGTCATAAGGATTGTACAGGAACATTAGGTTTCACCTACGTGACTTTTAATGAAGGGGACACAGTTCCTATTGCTTATAAATCGCATTTATATACTCCTGCTGAAATGCATTTCTCTTCTACCGAAAAAGTTTTGATGGCGGTGCAGATGGCAATTCTTAAAGAACGCTCTCTGGCTCAGGGCAAGCGCATTTTCATGGTCTCGCCTGTGCCCGCTTTGGAAGCTGTCACCTAGGATAGCGTGGCCAATTCTAAAGCTCTGCATCCACGTTGGCTACAATGGGCTAGTTCATTGACGTCGACTGATGTCAATTTCATCTTTGATCCTTCTTTGCAGACACAACAGTTTTTGCAGTACGAACACGTTCATCCTCTTCCTTTGTCTATACTCCCTCTTGATCAGTATAAATGTATCATTTACACTGATGGATCTGCACAGCCAGCTATTGGTTCTAAACATGCTTATTTTGCAGCCTGCGCTGTTGTGGCAAGCACAATAGTGGACGGTGATTTCAAATCCTCTCTAGTTCACACACAATCCCTTGGGGATTGTACGGTGCAATTGGCCGAGTTACATGCTTTACTATTAGCCCTTGAGTTTGCTGATCCTGAAGTGCCTACTCTTGTAGTGTGTGATTCCTTCTACTGTGTACAATCCTTTAATGACAACCTATTCTTTTGGAAACAGAATGATTTCCACGATTCAAAAGGTAGCGCAATTAAGCATAAAACGTTTTGGGTCCGGGTGACTGCTCTTAAGGAACGTTTGCCACTCACACATGTAATCCATACATCAGGCCATCAATGTGTGGGAGCACACGTTGTTGGTAATTCTATGACTGATGAAGCACCCAAATCTGCAGTAGCCACTTGCACGGTAGCAGCTGTTACAAAGTCCATGACTAAAATTGCTGATTATATTTTAGCTGCTATTGCTTCGACAAAGGAGGGGACACCTTTTCCCCAGGGTTTCCCCGTTCGTTATACCTGTCATTTAACTACTGATCAGGTTCAGTTTATAACTATCCCTTCAGTGGGTGATCGCTTGATTCCCAATGAGGACCGCAGGCTTTCGCTTATTGTGGCTGCCCATGAAGGAATGGCTTCTGCGCATGCAGGAGTGACAGCCACAATTTCTCTTTAACTTTATTGGTGGCGCAGATTATATCAATAAGCGCGCAAATATGTACTTTCCTGTGACATTTGTCAACAGATTAAACTTTCTACTGTCTCGCGTCCACCACACACTCAACTCTTTATTTCTCATCAACCGTTTGGTTGTATTTATCTTGATCACTGCGGTCCCTTGTCCTCTGACAATGCTTTAAAATACGGTTTGGTTGCAGTAGATTTGGGCACTAGATTCCTCTGGGTTTGGCCGCAGCGCTGTGCTAACGCTTGTACTGTTATAAAAGATTTGCATGTCTTTGTAGGAACATATTACTGTGGCAACTTCCACTCAGACCAAAGTCTGGCTTTTGCCTCTAAGGCTTACTGCGATTCGATGAATTCGGTGGGGGTGCAGGTGCATTTCTCGTCTCGATATCAGCCTGAGAGCAATTCAGTTGTGGAGAGGATGAACCGTGACTTAAAGCAATCAAAGATCTCTGGGTGGGGGGACCCCGTACCAAATGCTCTTTGACATTAAGATGTTTGTGCCTGACCTTTATGGTCTAGATGTTGTGGCGGCTGCCGCAACATTTGACGTAAATAACCATTGTACTATGTTACAGGATCTACAAAAGAATCAAGATGCTTTAGCAAAATCACATTTGCCCTCGCCGATGGATACAGCAGTCTTAGTCCCCGTTTCTGGATGGCTTCCTAAAGTTGGAGATCTGGTCTGGGAAAAAGTGGCTAACAGAAAAGAATTTGGACCCTCCTACAGTGCTCCGGTCCCGGTATTTGGTTTGAAGGGCACTGAAATTGTAATTTTACCTCCACTGCTTGGATGCAAAGATGACTGTTTCATTTCCGTGGAACATGTCAAACTACACCATATGGCCGATTCTAAATAGCATGCCAAGAAGCGTTCCAAGTCAGAATGTTTCGCTCCAGCAGATGAATGCTGTTTCTCCTGAATCCAAAACATGGAAGGGGAGCTGGAGTCTTCAATTGATTTAGCTCCTGTTTTGCCTTCAACCCCTGCAACACTGGAAAATGAGTATACTACCCCGCCAAATGACCTTACGGTTCATATTCCTTACACTGTACTACATTCAAATTCTAATGATGAACAACCTCTGCTGTTTCAGCTCAGTTCCAGTGGTTACTATTTTGACCAGAATAACTTTTCTTCGGATACATCTTTGTTGTCATCGTCTATTGCTGTGCCTCCAACACAGATTCGTGTTTTCATCTCATGGTTGAAGACCACGTACCTGGTCCAGCCTTGGACTTACATCTGGATCGTGTTGTCAATGGTGTTCCTTTTCATGTGGATTGGTTTCGTGACTGTCTTCTTTCTTTTGATTAATGGACACTATTTACCTGAACCCTCTGCTGTGGAACTAGTTGACGGAGTACTGGCCCGCATACTTCCTCGCATAAAATGAAAAGAGACCAAACATTAGTTAATATTTCAGCAGTCCCGATCGCTGAAGGCATTGTGTGGGACAAAGTGCCTTTCGATGTATATGGTCCGACGAAGACCTTGCAAATTCCATATGTGTTCTGTGTTTCTTTGGGAGATGCCGTTTTACCTGGAATGCATTCAGATGATTGGGATGTCAGTGCTGTTAAATCTTTGTTTTCAGATTTACAATATTATACTGTTTTTGATACAGAGGATCTGTATTTAAATTCGGCAAATTATGCAGATCTATTTTGCTACCAACATTATGGCCATCATTTCCTTCACAAATCCAGTACTCAAAGACCCACTTTCAATTACACACAATGGGAGTATTGTCCGACACCATTTCAAATAAGTTCTGTTACACAAAAAAAGAAATTTACATATTTTACGGGTTACAATCTATCTGACCCAGCATCATATTATTTTAAATTGAATGTCCCTAGATTGAACAGATATATGCTTACACAGACTAAACTAATTTATTCCTCATCTTTTGTCACTGAACGGTTATGATTTTTGGAAAGACACTGTTGATTTAAAGTCTATTTGGGGCACTAAAGTTTGGCAAGCATAGGGGAGTGAATCCTTGCAACGTGCGTGTTTAATATCTTCTCAAATATTATTTTTAAATCAGACAGTGCAACAAGCTACCAGCTTCAGTTTGGCCACTGCAAAAAACTTGAATGCTCCATCTATTCCATCTTTGGCTCAATACCATTCGTGGAGCATACACACCAATTATACTATTGATGACTTGACTCGGATGATACAGAATGCCTCTTTTAACTCATCTATGATAAACCCGGAGGGCTGGGTGTTGTGGCCTACAAACACTGATGCTTGTCATTTACGTTTTTTGAATGTTACTAAGGGTTTTACCCAAATTAGACCTGATCCTCGTTACCCATATTTACCACTTATTCTGTTGGAAAATTATGTCAACAGTGGTTGGAACATTCCACATGAGCATCTGTGAAACACGATCTTTCCCTTTTGTCAGGTGACATGGATCTTTCAGATTTTCTGTCAGGTCCAAAAATCCCCTTGCACTAAATGTTTTGTGTATGCAGCCTATAATGAATTTTTGAAACTTTCACAAATGGAGGCGGCACTGCGCTTACGCCAAATTGATCAGGATAAATTGGACAAGGTTCTTGCAGTGGTTGATAACAGCATAAACACACTATCTTCTCGTATTTATACCTTGGACAATATTGTGTCATCTGTTATTGATATTGTTCAGAATGAAGTGTCTACCTTGTATAATGGGCAAAATCAGTTACGTTCTGTTATGCAATTTGGTTGGAATTTACAGACACTTAAAAATGGGAGAGTTCCATGAGATCACCTTAATGCGTCCGCGCTGTTTTTACCATTTAATTTGACAAACAGAAAATGATGTCTATCGAAGATGCAACTTACACTATGTTGCACATTGAGAAACTAGAACAGTTACCATTCACTGTAGCAGAAATAGATTCAGCAGTGTGGTTAATATATGGGGTTATTTCATTGCCAATCTTACTTTTTCAATTCACAGCTTGCATGAAACATTATCCTGTCGGTAGATATGAACACCTCTGGAGTAGTTTCATGCATGAATGTGGTCATTGCCATTCACTTTCCGTTGTCAGCGTGCAGAGAAGGAAGTTTTCCTTACAGGGGAGGATCGTGACTCTACTGTCGGACACTCCCTTGTCTGTAAACAAGTAAAACTCCACGGCGCCTAATTTAGCTTGTTTTTTAAAAGGTACACCAGTCCCTGCTATTATTCCAACTCTCACTTTGCTTTCTAACGGCAGTTATCTCATTCTCAACAATCAGAACTGCTGCGGTTTACAGGCAGCCATTCCGTATATAGTAACAGTTTCACAACGCGTTACTTGTTGCAGCAATGTCCTGTTTCCCCCCCCACACTAGAGTGTAGATAGTTCACATTGGCCTTCCATTCCGACTTTGAAAACAGATTTCAATAAGGTAAGCAGACTCAAAGCGTTGTTGTTTAAACAAGAAGTCGCTCTCACGTCCGCCTGTGAGACCATCGAATTGCAGGTGGCGAGAACATCTAGTGAAATACAATCTTTACTAAACACAAATTTACCCCTACACTTCGGGGAATTCATTCATCAAATTTTTAATGCGTCTGATATGGCAGGCCTCGCACACTTTTTCAAAGTTGTGGGATCGGGCCTTGTTACATCGTTTCAGACTATATTTGGAGTAATACCTGCTTTTATTCATTCTATTTTTTCCAGTGTATTCGGAGGGTTTCCCCTGCTGCTCCTCCTGGTTTGTGGCGTGCTGGTACTTCTTTTGCTGTTCCGCAATGGATGCTCGATCTGTGGTACTGCCCAGTCAGGCACAGTTGCAGCTGTACCGTGATCAGATGCAACAGCTTTTTGGCTTGATGCCGTTGGGAGCTCTCAACATCGGCTAATGGCTGACATTTTGTTATGCCTACTTCACCTGTGTGCAAACTGTGTTCTATTGCATCCAGTGCCCTTTTCAATGGGCCCTGGACGTCTGCCTCTCCACAACGTCACCAGCTGCCCTGGATTATGATCTGGTGATGGGTCCGTTGAGGGCCCATAGGCAGGGCTGTTCCGTGGGTACGCAGCTTGTGTATGATTCTTCACTGGGGCCGATGGCCGAAGCGAGTACCTGTGCCCGTGCACAGCGCCTCTTAGATCTGAGTTTCATCGAGACTGACACAGGTTGTCCTGGTATGCTCCTTATGGCTTCAGGATATGAACAGCACGTCTGTTCCTTTGAATTACTTAATTGGATGGCATCGCTTTTTACTATCGGCGGTTCTGACGCCTTACTGGAACTCATGGCATTCCACTTGTCACGCAAAGTTTTTGGCCCGGAGGATACGCTGTGATTGGATATACCATCTTTGATTACTAGCTTTGTTTTATCAATTTGACTTTCCATCATGGTCCACTATTGGCTTCGTGGATCACACCTGTCACCTGCCGGAGACGCTTTGGTTCTGCTTACCTGCATTAGTCCAGGGCTGATGTCCTGACCAAGTGGAGGGTGTGACGTGGCCCGTGGGGACATTGTCGTCTTCCCTAAGTCAGCATGAGCATGCTGCAGACTGTCCGCTGCTTTGCACACGTTACTATATGAGCTTATTTTGCAAATGCTTCTTTTGATATTTTCACATGAGAACCATACTGTTGTGTTCACGCTTTGCAGGCTCCTGGGATTTAGTCTGAACATTGTGAACAAGGTCAATCAACAATGCCACAATGTCCCTTGTTATTCTGTTCTGGTCAGGTCCTAGCACCTAGACAAAACATACAGATGCAGCTGTTGTTTGGGAATACGTACTTTGGTCTTATTGGAATATACAGATAGGTAGCACACACTTGGACAGGGACCTTTCCAGGGAGCAGAGCATGACAGCACCTATGATGTAGAACTACCATCTATAGACTAAGCTACGGGGTCTGCAGATATCACTCAGAGATCTTCTAATATAAAATCATCATGCGTTTGTGCAAGGGGAGGGAGGTTAGGCTACTCTGTCTCTCACTATGACAGCTCCTTTTATGATCTACGGATTACTTGCTATGCTGACCGTATTTGTGTTATGCATTTTTCTGCTTATTGTGGCACGTATACTGCATATTAGAGCACATTAGTTAAAATAAATATTTTAAACTTGTTCATGTCTCTGTCAGATCTTATTGTGGACAAGTACAAAAGTGTGAGCGAAAGGGTGTGTCTTGTAACCGCGATTCCTGAGAGAGTCAAGAGTGTTGTGTTCTGGGGTATCTAATCACTTGTTCCTCTGTAAGTGAGTAGGAGGGCAAGTGAGACACTATAGCTAGTTGGCTCTGGGCTCATGGGTACTAAGGTGGTAGGATGACTCAGTCTCTATATACTACGGTCCCATAATCCTATGCATAGTTCTGTGCTTGCGCAGAATCCCTGCAACAACCTTTCCTATCTGACTTCTTCCTATGGAATATCCCTGAGAAAGCACAGCTAGTCTAAGTTTTTCCTACAGGTTCATGTGTCTGTCCTCAGAAAAAGTCCTGACTAATCTCGTATACTTGCCAAGTGAATCTATACTAACGCCTTCCATCACTTGCTACTTAATGCTCAAGATAATGTGTGTGTATATAAATATATATAAATATATATATATATACATATATATATATATATATATATATATATATATATATATAGAACAAGAGACTAAACAGATCCCAAGGTTGCATAGTATTTTATATCAAGCAAACACAAGCGGCGATCCTGTCTGATCATATATGGTATTTACTGGCAAATCACAACATGTTTTAAAAGAAACTTAGGGAGGGGATGTCAATGTTTTGACCCGTAGTTCCTTTTCAGATTTCATCAGGACAAACTTCGCCTGACCATAGTTCTCTAGAAACAATGGAATCTTTGGACCTGCAATAAGACATCGTCTAAACAAAGCGCGCAAGAATATTTCAAAACAGAGACTACAATGTATAGGCTGCTCGGTTAGTCAGGCAGTTCCGGTGGGGTAAACAAATTATTCGGGAGAAGTACACCTTTGTATTGTGTGAAAAAAGTGGTCACACATACAAGAGTATTCCAAGACAAAGCCAGCAATGCAAAATGGGCAGCTCGGTTCCTTAGACGGTCCCGTAAAGGTAAATGGATTACTCAGGAAAAGCACACCTTTGCATTGTGTCATGCCGCAGCTATGATCAGCAATCATGGTGGTGGCGTGACACAATGCAAAGGTGTACATGACCGCACTCCACAGCCTCGGAACAGTATCAGGAAAGGCTCTCTTCTTTCACTGAGGCCTCCCTGAAACCAGGGGTGGCCATTTTGGCCATTTACCCCCCACCGGCGTGCAGTGGCAGTTCCTTTTAATGGGCTCCAGCACTACGCCCCCCCTTGCTTTCTGGACCATTTGTTTCTGTTATGCCAAGAGTGATAAATAATCCATTATTCACTCTTGGTATAACAAAAGAAAAGTGGTGAGCTCCTTCTGTCCTGCAACAGTTTGTGGCTGAGGCTGGCTCAGGCGCACAAAGGTGCCTGTGCCAACCACCAGGGAGAGATCACCAAGGCTGGATGAATCTCATTCCTTGCCTTAGGGCCCTGGCACACCTCAGGGCCTCCCCTATATGTGACGTACTGAGGCATCACAGATAAAGGTAACCAAGGTCGTTGCAGGCTTAAGCCCTGCAGTGCCCATGGCTACACGTCAATTGTCCTGTCACCCCACCCTTTCCCAACTCATCATAGAGTTGGGAAAGGGTGGGGTGAACAAGCAGATTGAAGCCTGATACCTGTGACCTCCTGCGCAGGTGAGAGGTTTCAGTGTCCCCCGGAGCCAGAAGCAGAAAAGACCAGATGTCCAAACTGGACCTGTGCAGGAAATAAGGTAAGCTAAAGACAACTTTTTAAATGTTGTCTGCGTAAGGGTGTGTCTGTGTATGAGTGTGCTGTGAGATAGCGTCTGTATGTGTGATCATGTCTGTGCATGTGAGTAAAAGTTAGAGTCTGTGACGGAGAAAGTCAGACTGCGTGAGAACGTATGAATGATAGAGTATGACTGAGAATCAAAGCCATTCACTGTGATTCGCAGTCATACTCACTCTATAATTCATTCACTTAGACACTAGGAAATGAGTTGATAACTTTTATGAACTAGACTTTGAACAAATGAATTAAATAGCCTGAAATGTCATATGTACTGTGGAACAGGACATACTTCTATGGAATGGAACTTTGTCAAACTGAATTTCAAAAACAGCTGACAAAGAATTGCCCTTATGTAAATGGTCTATAGAAAGGAGTTGGGGAGGATGTGTCGTAACGGGCCGAGCTGCTGATTTGGAACTGGGAACCATGTTCGTGTCTAGGCGTCGGCTCAACGTCCTGTGATTTTGGGTCAATCACTTAATCTTCCTGTATCTACCAAAAAATGAATCTGTCGGGTGAACAATTTCTTTACAATTCCAACAATAAATGTACAGAAAAAGAAAACACACATTGATGAAGTCATCTCATATACATTCTGTTATTTTAAGTGGGTTGGAGAACGTAGGGTATGGATTGTCAGAATATGTCGATGTTTCGACCCAGGATCGTGCGTGATTGCAACGGAGTCACTGCGGGTCTTCTTCAGGACGAGGAAAGAACAGCCAGTAGGTGTGGTGCGGGGTACCTCAAGGAAAAGATAAGGAAGTGTAATCCACCATCGGGTTGGATTCTTTAGGGAGTGCAAACAGGAATGAATCACGTTATTCAGAGCGGAATCTTTATCCGTAGGTAAAAGCTTCACTTCGGCAGACCGCAAGTGATCAGGAAGCGGTCTGCCAAAGTGAAGCTTTTACCTTCCTTCCTTGTGGTACCCCGCACCACACCTACTGGCTGTCCTTTCCTCATTCTGAAGAAGACCCGCTGTGACTCCGTTGCAATCACGCACGATCCTGGGTCGAAACGTCGACATATCCCGACAATCCATAACCTACGTTCTCCATCCCACTTAAAATAACAGAATGTATATGAGATGAATTGGAGATTCATGTGTTTAGGGACGGATGTCCATTGATTTCAACATTTTATAGACTGTTTTATATAGCACTGTACATAGTATCTTCACTCAAAACACCTTGTCACTTTTAAATCACTTATCCACTTATAAGTCACCTCTTTGCCTTTTTCAATTATAAATATTTTCTTGTGACAGCCAAAAACATTTGTGAAAGATTTTGTGAAAAAGGTAAAATCAAAAAGCAAAATATTACAATATATTAACCTTGATTGACTTCATCAATGTGTGTTTCCTTTTTCTGTACATTTATTGTTCGAACTGTGAAGAAATGGTTCACCCGACAGAACCAATTGTAGTATATTTCCTAGACGCCCAGGTCTGAGGGATACTGGGTCACCCCATTATATTTCATGTACCAAAAATGACTGTTTCATTGTGTAGTGTAACTGGTGCTCGTTTAAAGCCCTCAAATACGATCAGGTCGAGTTTGTGTTATATAAAACTGTAAAATAAAAAATGAGATTTGTAATCCTTAAGTAATTGGCAGAAGGCGTGTTGAATGTTTATGCATATTTTTGGAATGCGAATAGCATTAATTATTCAGAGAATATTTCTGGACTGGGTAAGAACACATTTCTATTCATGGACATTATTGTGCGGGTCCTGGTGAAGGGTTGCTTCTTTTCAATCCAAAATTATTCTAGGGAAGGACATTCAAACTAAAGAATATGCTTTATAAGCTTCAGAACATTAAATGGCAGAAACGTTAAAGAAAAACTTGCCGTGGTGTAAAATAATAATCTTTAAAAAAAATGAGAAATGACATTTTAAACTTGAAAACATTATGTAAAAGTTAGGCAGTATGCTTCACATAATTGTATGCTCTTTTGATCTATGGAGAAAACACCCCTAGAAAAGGGCAGGAGGCTTATTTAATTAAATCTGATAGCAGCTGGACCCAGATCACTGAGGCAGCAGCAGGTGAGAGTGACAGGCAGCAATGCCTTCTGAATTCGCATAGCAGTTCCATGACAGCTCCTTCTCTTTTTGTGTTTAAAAGACTTTATTTAGTATCAGGATATACCATAGTACAACATAAAGAACTCTGATAAATAATTCGCAACTTACATATGGCATTAAGTACATGAGAGACTTACTCTGGAAAACGCATGGGGCCCCTGAAAAAGGATGAAACCCTAACAGGTAATTCAACTGTTTTGAAAAACTTTAGCACTGGGCACAGTGCTGATTTACTCTAGGAGGACCTGTAAACTCTAGACACACAAAAACATGATATACATCATGACAATTGATATAAAAAAATATATTTTATTATTTTTAATCTTCTTTTTGTTTGTTTTAGAGATAAAAAAAAATATATATATGTGCGAGCACCAGAGGATCCTTGGTAGCCCTTCCCAGTGCCGGCTAATGGCTGAAAGACGCACTGAGGAGGGAGTGCGGCTGTCGGCAATTGGCTGACGGCCACACGTAAAGGATTACGATTTCTACTTGTATGTGTATTATTGAAGTTACAGTTTTGTACTGTACTGTAGCAGTGTAGTGTTGAAGTTACAGTTTTACAGAGTTGTGTCTGTAGTGCTGTGAATGTAGTGACAGATTTAGTACTGTACATATATCAGTACATCGTTGGTGTTATAGCTGTAGTGTTGCTTTAATTGTAAACATAGTGCTCTTGTTGCTGTAATTCTGTAGTTGGAGTGATGTGTTGCTTTCTGACGAAAGAGAGCACTGGAGCTGCAAAGACTTGAGGAGAGCAAGAGCACAAGTAGAATGGATGCTCCCCCTCCACTCTCATGGTAAAGCATATGTGGATAAGCACACATGACAGGCATTAACAAAGTCAAACCTAACAAGCGCTGGGAAAGATAATGTGCCTTGCTTTAATATGCTAAATAGTATGAAAGAAAATAGAAGCTCCAAAATCAAAAACATGTTTATTATGCAAGAATATGCAAAATAGTGTGTTGTAAGGTTCAACAGGGCTCACGCACAAAGTCTCCATTTTAAACTACACGTTTAGACTTGACATCTTTTCCAACGGTGACCTTTTACATGCTTTGCATGTATATGATAACATACTCAGAAATTATTCTGCATACAATACATTTCTAGTATTCACATTATCAGGCTTGTCCGTACACCCTATACAAGGCTAGGAACATCGATTGCATTTGATTGTCCGGTTGGAGACAGCTCTAACTCTCAAGACAAACAATCACATCAGCTCTACACCTTTGATGCAGTGTGAGTAGAACAGTGCTTTTATTATATATAGGGCCTTTGTGCTACATTTCGGCAGAGGAGTATTTCTTCTGCTGGAATTATCCTGGAATGCTGTGCACTGTGATTGAGATGCAGCCCTGCTGACTCTAGCCTTTATCCTGCAATGAGCAATAGCCTGCTCTACACCAGATCGGCTTCCAGATACATCATACACAGGTACGGGGGTCGGGTTGTCCCAGGAGATCTGGCAGAGGGTACTCCCACTATGCTCTCACTAAATGTAGGTAGATTTAGGAAGAAATATAAATATATAATCACACAATAATGTTATAATCGTTGAACTGTTTATCATTATCACCATTCTTGTAATGCTGGTTACAATGCTATGTTTCATCCTACTAATAATTGCAGTTCACACTTTCTGCACAAGAATACAATTGTATCAATAAATGTTTGAAAAGCCAATTTGTATCTTTTCTTGTGTTTTCCTTGGGCATGCCTAAGTAACAACGAAAGAGTAGATCCGATTCCTCGATTTCCTTGGGGAATTAGAGTGGTCATGTTCTGAGATGCAGATACCACCTGGTAGCCTGGTATGGTTAGGGGTTTAGAAGGGGCACTGTGAGCTAGCCAGGAATTAGGCCAATATATTCTGATGGTGTGTGTGTGGACTCAGTCCCCATATTCCGATGATTATGTTGTCCGGATACACAGCCCTACTTAATTCGTAAGAATCAGATGACAAGGGATGGTGCAGCCCAGAGAGACTGCTCTTTGCCTCACCAAGGAGTTCCACATCTAATGTTATAGAGAGTGTGACATTTTAGACAAACTCAGAAAAGTTAGTATCATGTCAATTTTATTGTTTCTGTTATGGACTCTGCCAAAAATTAGGCCTGGGTGTGAAATCCTGCTCCACTCGCGAAGTTTGCAGAGTTTTTCCCACTCCGTACTCTGCGTAGCATGCAGAGTTCTGAAAAGCTTCACTCTGCTTAGCGGAGTGGAGTTTTTTCCTCACTCGCCGACGTTAAGAGGCGAGCGAGGAAAATCTTACTCCAGACCACCTCCTGGCGAGAATTCTCAAAGGGGCCCGTCACGGATGGCCGCTGCCGCTCGCATTTAGAAACCTTCCGTTCATGTTGAGAAAGCTGCCGCTCAAATAGAACATCTACTCGAGCGGCAGAAAGAAGCAGAACCCTCTTGCGCTGCGCATAGTGCCGTTTGCGCTGATTTTCCAGCGTGGAACAAATACCTGGCGCTAAAAATCAGTGCAAACGACGTGACCTACTGCACTGCGCCACTTGCGGCACTCCGTGTAGAGCGGCAGAGCTGTTTGGTCACTTAGAATGTAAGTTGATATATTTTTATTGTCTGTAGGTATAGGAGCATATAATCTACTTGTGAATCAAGATTAAACATTTATCACCATGTTTGTTGAGTCTTGTTGATGTTTTAGTCTGCAAGTACTGTTTTGTTTTATACTATAAGATAAAATCAGCAATCAGGTACTATAAAAAGTCAGGTATGTGACCATAAGTCAGAGGGGCTTCACGCTAGGACTATCACTCCAGAGGTCACGCCGGTTTGCAGTGACAACCAGAGAAGTGGCCTTCAGCCTTGCACTGCTTATCTTTCTCACACAAAAGCTGTGATAGAGAATAGCTTTTTTTCACCAAGAGAAGGTATGCTGTGCGATCCGCCTTAAGAAACCCGGTGTATGGGCTGGCTATATATTGCTTCTTCTAAAATTTAGCATAACACTTAGCAGTAGCTACCGGGTGTTTGGCTGCTAGGAGCATGCTAACCATGTTCGGGATGTTCATATTGTTTTCACTGGGCATATCATGCACTGCTGCTTTTATTATCTTAATCTTTGTGTTTTCCGATCATATTTTATGAAGTAGACTTGGGTTTTAGAAATATAGGGGCATATTAGCAAGACTGTTAGACCTGTCAGCCCTAGGGTGGTCTTGCCCTGTTTTTTTCCCTTTTTGCGCCTCATTTTTGCCACCATATTTTTACTGGACCTAGGTCTCCGGGCGCCTTGCCACTGCTGGTCAGTGCTGAGGTGCAGGTGCTCTCTCACTAAAGATGGCTGCCACAGGCCCCTGCTACTGCAGAAGGGCCTTCCACACATACACGCTAGTAGCCAGGGTCAGGCTGGGACATAGGGATACAGTATCCATCCCGTCCCCGCCTCTGGGCCACATAGCTAGATAGGTGGAAGGTTCCAGAACCTTCCGGGCTGTGGGAGGAGTTAAGTTTTGCCGCCTTTAGGAGGGTCACCTGACCTAGGGGTATAAGAGGCTTGGAGGGAAAACCTTTTAGTCAGTTAGGTTGAGGCACCGCTGAACCTGGGAGAACCTGCGCCGGAGTATAGGCTTTAGGGCCTAGGGGGGAGACCTCCACTACTGCTGTTGACAGGGCTGAGGACCTGCTGAAGTAAGATAGCTGAGGAACGCCCACCACCCACTGACCTTGCCCAGTGTGAGGGGACCCAGGGAACCACCTTCAGCGTGCTGGGAGGAACATCAAGCACTCCCAGAACCACCAACTCACAACCCCCCCCTCAGAAGCAGGAACTTTCTGACAAGAAACGTTTGTCACGGACATTACCCTAAGCCACTTCTGACAAGAAGCTCCTCGCAGGAGCCTGAAACCAAGAGTAACAGGAACCCAAGCTGAATCGTCGAATGGGGATCACGAGGCGAAGCGCTGTGTCCTAAGCGCTAGACCTTCACCCCCCTATCCACCCAGACCGGCAGCTGGACTGTCCCCACGAACCCTTCCCACACAGCCCTGTGTATAGGCTGTCAGCGCGCCCCGCGCTTCAACTCCACGTGGGAGAAATTGTCACCCCAGTCACTGACCTTGTGACTGAATCGCCGCCGCGGCCGCCGCCGCGTGAAGAAGAGGTGCTGAGGTGAGGGAGACCTCCCCCTTGAGTGCGTGTGGTGAGGTGCGCCGTCCGCGCCCTCACCGAAGCCCCCAGAGATCACCGCCGGGCCCGGGAACCCTACCGCTGAAGTCGCGGCCAAGAAAGACACCGCCGCAGCCCAGGAGGGCCGCGTGAAGAGAACTGAGGCCCACCGCGGCCTCCAGGCCCGCGGACGCCGTTGCCGTGGGGCCGGGGACGCCGACCGCGTCATAGGTCGCGCCCCGAAAAGGCCGCGACGTGATTGGCCCCGCCGGAGCCAGCAGCAGAGGAGCAGGAGGCGGGAGGCGTTGCCCGGCAACGAGAGAAGGCCGCGACGGGATTGGTCCCTGCCAGGGGCCGAGAAGGAAGACGCCGGAGGGGCTCCACTGCCAGCGGGAGCCCCCAGAAGAACTCCAGGACCGCGCTGGGATTGGGCGGCGTCCTCAGCCCGCCCCCCAGCACGTACGGAGGAAGGAGAACTCCGTGTGCATCAGAGGGAAGCGGGGAGCCGTCTGCGAAGGACTGCCGGCTCCCGCTCCCTTCCCCTCACTCACCGCTGACTCCACGGGGGCCGGAGGAGTGCGATACCGGCCCCCAACGACCCGCGACCGGAGAAAGAGGCTCCACAGCCTCGGCGGGACTCTGCAAATCACCGCGAGGGCCGAATCGCAACGAGACCAGCCACGACACAGCAGGTGAGCCCTGGAGGCCCCTAGGGCTCCAGAACAAGCCACTGGGGGCCGGGGGCCAGCATTGCCAGGGGGTTAACGAGGGAAGAGCCCTCACTAACATTTTGTGCCAAGCCTGATTTAACCCTCACCTCCCCTGAGAGATATAGGAAGCCTACAGCATAGGGAGGCCCCAGTTACTGGACATGTTGAGGGGTTCCCTCTAGGATTTCATCCCGCATATTGTCCCGCATGCTGTAATGATTATCTAGGCCTGATGTATGTGCCTATTTACAAGGGATTTTAATATGCCTGAAGTGTTTTGCATGTTGTAGGCCCTGATTTCTTAGTGCACCCGGTAATCATTATTGGTGCTGTGTTTTTAGGAGATGATTCCTTTGGCCTTTTAGTGGCCTACACTGTTGAGGGTCCTTTTAGAAGAATGTGCACCAGTTAAAGAAATGCAATGTAAAATTGAAATAATCTGCCTAATCGGATGCAACCTTGATTGACATAAAAGAACTTGATTTTTAATTACGCAAGCCTGGTGTGGTGTCTGGTTATTGCTCCGCATTTCTGAGTCAAAGTAAGAGTGTGCTGCACAACTGCCTTACACATTGCCTTCGCGTGCCTTCCCCGCTTTGCGCCATGCTACCGTAACGGACTCGGTAACTCCGTTTCCAACATTGGTGTTCAGCGGTGGGATAAGGACTGGTGTTTGTGCAGCACCCTACAGTGACTCAGTGTGCGCCGCAATTAAACACCTAGTGAAATGTAAGTACCAGGAGTTCTATTGTGATTGCCGATTGTATTAGTCCTGCGTTAGACCTGCTACCTACCATTTAGAACCCCTTCCTTAAATTGTCTGGGACCCCACCTAGGAGGATGGAGTTTGAGTTAGCCGACCTAGAGAGGTACACGGTGACACAGCTCAAGGAGTTCTGCCTAGAGAGGAGGGTGGCCGTCAAGCGAGGTGCCAGGAAGGAGGTGCTTCAGAAAGCTTTGAGGGCATGGGTAATGGCCCACCCGGAGGGAAGAGGGGATGAGGAGCAGAGGGAGGCAGACGACCCAGGAGAACTGAGCCTACTGAACATTGACGTCAGCGAGAATGTGTTGCCAGGAAGACGTTCCAGGGCAGGCAGTAGTGCGTCAGGGGGAGTTTGTCAGCAGAGGAATTCAAGGACAGGAGGGAGCAGAGGCAATTGACATTAGAGTTGGCTAGGATGGAAAGGGAGGGAGAGCAGGCAAGGCTAGCCATGGAGGAAAGGAGGCTTGCACATGAGCTTAGCCTGAAAGAACTAGAGCTCCGAACCTTGCAGATGGAGATGGAAGGCAAAGGAAATGGTGGCAGCGTACCTGCTGGGGTTCCACAGGAGCCCAAATTTTATCTACCCAGGGAGGTTATAGCCAGCTTTAGTGTGGGTGATGACATCGACAAGTGGTTGGCGGCGTACGAGGTAGCTTTGGTGGCCCATAGAGATCCTGAGAGCTACTGGGGAGGAGGTCTCTACAGGTACATACCTCCACCAGTAAGGGACACATTTTTAACTTTAGATAAGGGGGAGCAGACCAACTACCCTATCATGAAGGAGGCCCTGCTCAGGAAGTTCGGCCTCACCCCAGAGAAGTACCGCCAAAAGTTCCGCAACAGCCACAAGCTCACCACACAAAACTGGGTGGATTTTTATGATTATGCCCGGAAGGCATTGGAGGGTTGGGTACGTGGCAGCAACATTGACAATTACACTGGGCTGTACGACCTGTTTTTGAGAGAGCACCTCCTCGAGAAATGTTTTCCGGAGCTGCGCCAGTACTTGGTGGACCGCAAGCTGACCAATCCTAGGGAGCTTGCAGAGGAGGCAGACACGTGGGTCAGCACTCGGGTGTCCCACAAGGGAGCCGGGGCGGATCCCCCGAAAGGTGGACAGGGGTTCCCCCAGAAGAAAGAGGGGGAGATAAAAAGAGGGAGTTCTTTAAAGGTCCCCAAAATAGACCGCCTGGGAGAGGGGTAGGTTCCCCATCCCAATCTGGATACCAGAAACCCACTTACCCTGACAGGAGTCAGCAGCCCAGAACTGTCCGGTGCTACGAGTGCGGGGAGGTTGGACACTACAAGGGGGATCCCCAGTGTCGCAAGAGAACCCCAGCCCCCACAGGAGGTAAGAGCCCCGGGGTGGCCAGTGTAGCGCTTGGGGAGGAGTTGTCCCTAGGTAGGGGAGGTGAGTGGACAGGCTTGACCTTAGTTTCCCTGGGGGATAGAGAGATCATCCCAAGGGTTCAGGTACCCGAGAACACTGCCAAGTATCGGCAGAGGGTCCTGGTGAACGGGGAGGAGGTGGAGGCTCTGAGGGACACAGGTGCCAGCATGACGATGGTGAGACGTCAGCTGGTGTCCCCAATGCAGGTGATTCCTGAGGAGTTCCACCCGGTTGTGATGGCTGATAATAGCCTGGGTCATTACCCCGTGGCCCAAGTTCCCTTTGAGTGGGGAGGAGTGTCAGGTCTGATGAAGGTTGCGGTGAGCCCTGCCATGCCAGTTGACTGTCTGCTGGGCAACGACTTGGAACATACTGCCTGGAGAGAGGTAGAGTTCAAAGCCCATGCTGAGATGTTGGGGTTACCAGGATGGACTTGCGTTATCACGCGGTCCATGGCTGCCCGACAAGGAACTCAGCCCGGGTTGGAGCCTGAAATAATGGCCCAGCCCACTGCTGGACGAGGAGATGTCCGGGAGGAGACACCCGGTGAGATGGATGGGGAGCCCGCGGAGGTGACCCCGGAGTCCGCTGAGGTGGTTGGTTTTCCCGTGGGGGACCTGCCGACCCCTGCAGAGTGGCAGGTGGAAGGAGGGCCTACCCGGGAAGAATTTTGCCGGGCACAGAGGGAGTGCCCTACGCTTGAAGGCAGACGGCAACAGGCCGAAGCCCAAGCAGCTGGAACAGAGACTGGTAACTACCATGTCTACTGGGAGGATGGTCTCCTCTACAGTGAGCCTAAGGCTCCGGTGCATGGGTCCTCAAGGGCCGTGGTGGTCCCCCAATGCTACCGAGCCTTTCTGCTAGAGTTGGCGCATGAGATACCACTAGCAGGGCACCTGGGCCAGGACAAGACGTTTGCACGCTTGGTCCCACATTTTTACTGGCCCAGGATGCGCGTCACTTCTGACACGTTTTGCAAGACCTGCACCACTTGCCAAGCGAGCGGCAAGACAGGGACTAAGGTGAAGGTCCCTCTAGAACCTCTCCCAGTGGTCAATACCCCTTTTGAGCGAGTAGGGATTGACATTGTCGGGCCGTTGGATCCGCCGACTTCTGCTGGGCATAGGTTCATTTTGGTGCTAGTAGACCACGCCACCCGGTACCCAGAGGCAATCCCTCTGAGGACCATCACAGCACCGGTGGTGGCGCGGGCCCTCATGGGGATTTTTACCCGAGTGGGATTCCCCAAGGTCGTGGTGTCAGATAGGGGCACGAATTTCATGTCGGCCTACATGCAGGCCATGTGGAAGGAGTGTGGAGTGACCTACCGGTTCTCCACTCCTTACCACCCCCAGACGAACGGGCTCGTGGAGCGTTTCAACAAAACCTTGAAGGGGATGATCAGGAGCCTACCCGAGGACTTGAGAAGAAAGTGGGACGTCCTCTTACCCTGTCTGCTCTTCTCCTACCGAGAGGTGCCGCAGAAGGGGGTCGGTTTCAGCCCCTTTGAGCTGCTCTATGGCCACCCCGTTCGGGGGCCCCTCAGTCTTGTCAAAGAGGGGTGGGAGAAGTCTTCCTCGAAGCTTCCCCGTGATGTGGTCAGCTATATGCTGGCGTTCCGCAGCCAAGTGGCCAAGCTGTGGAAGGAGGCCTCGGACAACTTAGAGGCGAGTCAGGCCGTCATGAAGCAATGGTATGACCGGAACGCGCGGACGGTAGAGTTAGACGCTGGACAGAAGGTGTGGGTCATGGAGCCAGGAGAGCTTAGCGCCCTCCAGGACCGGTGGACTGGGCCGTTTGAGATCTTGGAAAGGAAAGGCCAGACCACGTATGTCGTCGACATGAAGACCCCCGTCAACCCCACAGGGTGCTCCACGTCAACCGCCTGAAGCCACACCAGGAGCGTTCCGAGCTCACTCTCTTGATGATAACGGATGGAAGTGAGGAGGAGGAGAGTGAGCCTCTGCCAGACCTTCTGGCGGCCCATGAGAAGGATGGTTCGGTAGAGGGAGTAGTCCTCGCCCCATCCTTGACCCCAGAGCAACAGAGGGACTGCCGCCAGGTCTTGGGGCAGTACGCCTCGTTGTTTTCCCTCACGCCTGGAATCACGCACCTGTGTACCCATGATGTGGACACAGGGGACAGTCCGCCAGTGAAGAACAAGTCTTACCGGCTGTCCGATAAGGTCAAGGCTAGTATCCAGGGTGAGGTTGTCAAGATGCTAGAACTGGGGGTGATTGAGCCTTCCAGTAGCCCTTGGGCTAGTCCGGTGGTGTTGGTGCCGAAAGCGGCCCCCGGGCACCACACCAGAACTTCGGTTCTGTGTGGATTATCGTGGACTCAACTCAGTCACCAAGACCGACGCTCACCCGATCCCTCGGGCGGATGAGCTCATTGACCGGCTGGGAGCAGCCCGGTATCTGAGTACCATTGATTTAACGTCAGGCTATTGGCAGATCGCCATGGCGGAAGGAGCAAGGGAGAAGACTGCGTTCTCCACCCCCGAGGGCCACTTTCAATTTCGTGTGATGCCCTTCGGGTTGAAAAATGCTCCAGCCACTTTCCAGCGGTTGGTGAACCAGGTGCTGTCTGGCCTAGAGGCCTTCTCTGCTGCCTACCTGGATGACATAGCTGTCTTCAGTAGCAGCTGGGAGGACCATCTGCAGCATCTCCAGGAGGTGCTACAGGCTTTGCAACGGGCTGGGCTAACCATCAAGGCCAGCAAGTGCCAGATTGGACAGGGATCTGTCGTGTACCTGGGACATCTGGTGGGCGGAGGTAAGGTGCAACCCCTCCAAGCCAAGATTGAGACCATCATGGCCTGGGAGCCCCCTAAGACCCAAACAGAGGTCCGAGCTTTTCTCGGCCTCACGGGATACTACCGCCGGTTCGTCAAGGGATATGGAACCATCGTGGGCCCATTGACGGAATTGACTTCGAAGAAGCAGCCACGCAGAGTCATCTGGACGGCTGCCTGCCAGGATGCCTTTGAGACCCTTAAACGTGCCATGTGCACCGCGCCGGTGCTCAGGACTCCAGATTTTGGACGGGAGTTTATCGTGCAGACAGACGCTTCTGAGCATGGCATAGGAGCTGTGCTCTCGCAGCTGAATGACGATGGCCAAGACCAGCCAGTGGCCTTCATCTCCCGAAGACTACTCCCCGGGAACAGCGGTGGAGTACCATCGAGCGGGAAGCCTTTGCTGTGGTTTGGGCTGTGAAGAAGTTGAGGCCATACCTTTTTGGTTGTCACTTCTTGATCCAGACCGACCACAGACCCCTTCGCTGGCTCATGCAGATGAGAGGCGAAAACCCCAAATTGTTGAGGTGGTCCATTTCCCTCCAGGGGATGGACTTTCGGGTGGAACATCGACCCGGTGTAGACCACGCCAACGCTGACGGTCTCTCCCGGTTTTCCGCCTTAGCGAAGAGAACTCCCTAGAGGTTGGGAAGCTCTCCCCTCTTTCGGCTGGGGGGACGCGTGTTAGACCTGTCAGCCCTAGGGTGGTCTTGCCCTGTTTTTTTCCCTTTTGCGCCTCATTTTTGCCACCATATTTTTACTGGACCTAGGTCTCCGGGCGCCTTGCCACTGCTGGTCAGTGCTGAGGTGCAGGTGCTCTCTCACTAAAGATGGCTGCCACAGGCCCCTGCTACTGCAGAAGGGCCTTCCACACATACACGCTAGTAGCCAGGGTCAGGCTGGGACATAGGGATACAGTATCCATCCCGTCCCCGCCTCTGGGCCACATAGCTAGATAGGTGGAAGGTTCCAGAACCTTCCGGGCTGTGGGAGGAGTTAAGTTTTGCCGCCTTTAGGAGGGTCACCTGACCTAGGGGTATAAGAGGCTTGGAGGGAAAACCTTTTAGTCAGTTAGGTTGAGGCACCGCTGAACCTGGGAGAACCTGCGCCGGAGTATAGGCTTTAGGGCCTAGGGGGGAGACCTACACTACTGCTGCTGACAGGGCTGAGGCCCTGCTGAAGTAAGATAGCTGAGGAACGCCCACCACCCACTGACCTTGCCCAGTGTGAGGGGACCCAGGGAACCACCTTCAGCATGCTGGGAGGATCATCAAGCACTCCCAGAACCACCAACTCACAACCCCCCCCCTCAGAAGCAGGAACTTTCTGACAAGAAACGTTTGTCACGGACATTACCCTAAGCCACTTCTGACAAGAAGCTCCTCGCAGGAGCCTGAAACCAAGAGTAACAGGAACCCAAGCTGAATCGTCGAATGGGGATCACGAGGCGAAGCGCTGTGTCCTAAGCGCTAGACCTTCACCCCCCTATCCACCCAGACCGGCAGCTGGACTGTCCCCACAAACCCTTCCCACACAGCCCTGTGTATAGGCTGTCAGCGCGCCCCGCGCTTCAACTCCTCATGGGAGAAATTGTCACCCCAGTCACTGACCTTGTGACTGAATCGCCGCCGCGGCTGCCGCCGCGTGAAGAAGAGGTGCTGAGGTGAGGGAGACCTCCCCCCCTTGAGTGCGTGTGGTGAGGTGCGCCGTCCGCGCCCTCACCGAAGCCCCCAGAGATCACCGCCGGGCCCGGGAACCCTACCGCTGAAGTCGCGGCCAAGAAAGACACCGCCGCAGCCCAGGAGGGCCGCGTGAAGAGAACTGAGGCCCACCGCGGCCTCCAGGCCCGCGGACGCCGTTGCCGTGGGGCCGGGGACGCCGACCGCGTCATAGGTCGCGCCCCCGAAAAGGCCGCGATGTGATTGGCCCCGCCGGAGCCAGCAGCAGAGGAGCAGGAGGCGGGAGGCGTTGCCCGGCAACGAGAGAAGGCCGCGACGGGATTGGTCCCTGCCAGGGGCCGAGAAGGAAGACGCCGGAGGGGCTCCACTGCCAGCGGGAGCCCCCAGAAGAACTCCAGGACCGCGCTGGGATTGGGCGGCGTCCTCAGCCCGCCCCCCAGCACGTACGGAGGAAGGAGAACTCCGTGTGCATCAGAGGGAAGCGGGGAGCCGTCTGCGAAGGACTGCCGGCTCCCGCTCCCTTTCCCCTCACTCACCGCTGACTCCACGGGGGCCGGAGGAGTGCGATACCGGCCCCCAACGACCCGCGACCGGAGAAAGAGGCTCCACAGCCTCGGCGGGACTCTGCAAATCACCGCGAGGGCTGAATCGCAACGAGACCAGCCACGACACAGCAGGTGAGCCCTGGAGGCCCCTAGGGCTCCAGAACAAGCCACTGGGGGCCGGGGGCCAGCATTGCCAGTGGGTTAACGAGGGAAGAGCCCTCACTAACATTTTGTGCCAAGCCTGATTTAACCCTCACCTCCCCTGAGAGATATAGGAAGCCTACAGCATAGGGAGGCCCCAGTTACTGGACATGTTGAGGGGTTCCCTCTAGGATTTCATCCCGCATATTGTCCCGCATGCTGTAATGATTATCTAGGCCTGATGTATGTGCCTATTTACAAGGGATTTTAATATGCCTGAAGTGTTTTGCATGTTCTAGGCCCTGATTTCTTAGTGCACCCGGTAATCATTATTGGTGCTGTGTTTTTAGGAGATGATTCCTTTGGCCTTTTAGTGGCCTACACTGTTGAGGGTCCTTTTAGAAGAATGTGCACCTGTTAAAGAAATGCAATGTAAAATTGAAATAATCTGCCTAATCGGATGCAACCTTGATTGACATAAAAGAACTTGATTTTTAATTACGCAAGCCTGGTGTGGTGTCTGGTTATTGCTCCGCATTTCTGAGTCAAAGTAAGAGTGTGCTGCACAACTGCCTTACACATTGCCTTCGCGTGCCTTCCCCGCTTTGCGCCATGCTACCGTAACGGACTCGGTAACTCCGTTTCCAACAAAGACCCACGTTAAAATTATCGCCGTTTTAGTGGCAGGAAACTGCCGCTAAAACGGCGATAATGGGCTTGCTAATATGCGTTATAGAATTCCAATAGAAGCCCAGGTTAGATGTGCAGGACATCTAACCTGGGCTTCTATTGGAATTCCATAACGCATATTAACAAGCCCATTATCGCCGTTTTAGCGGCAGTTTCCTGCCGCTAAAACGGCGATAATTTTAACGTGGGTCTTGCTAATATGCCCCATACATTTTAAAGTATATTCCCTGCTTCTTAGATCTATTTTGAGTGTTTTATTAATCTACGAAAGAGGGTTTGGTTTTCCACTGTGTCCGTGAACTCATCCAGTGGGACTAATAGTGACCATAAAACACTGTCTGCACAGTATTACTCAGTTGGTTGTGTACGTGTCACAGTCCAACTGGATTTCCAATTCATATTGGTGCGTTGAACTAATCATTGCACCAGGGGAGTTAGAAATCTGACCCCAGAAGCTTTGGGGGGACCCGAAAATGTGACAACCACTCCCTGAATTTCCCCAACTTTTATACTTTTTCTTCACATAAACAGTTGAGGCAGTATACACATGACAGAAACTGAAACTTCAGATATTTGTCCTAAAAGGGGCAGGGTTTTCTTGTGAGAAAAGTGTAAAAGACCCTGGGAAAAGATACAATAGGTAAGGTTTCCATCGCTGAGCTAGCTTAATTAAGAATTCTCGCTTTGCCATGAAAAACATAAAAATTAACCTGTGCGCGTCAGAGGTGAGAGAACTCACTCACATTAACATAACATGGAGATGCAAAATGGCAATGGGTTAGGAAACTTAGTAGTTATTTATGTAGCACTGAATTGTTATAAAATGGCAAAGCAGATTCAAAATAGCATTAAAATATAACTGTATATGCATATGTTGGCACATTAAAGCCAGATCTTTTGGCTTTGGCAGTGCTTGTTTTACTTGGCCATTTCAGAGAAGAATGTTATTTTTAACCCTTGATCTGATTTCTGTTCCATTTCATTCAATTTCCTGTTTGAGCCTGTTTTATTGCCATTTCTTAGTGGGCCTTTTGTTCTGTGTACAGTGCCGTCATGGTATTGAGTAATGCAGCTCACGATACAGAAAGACGCTTCTAATAGAGCAGGTTACATAAGGTGTCAAGTTGTGCTAACTTTGCACTCCTGATCCATCAAGAACTTCCACATTCCTCTGAACCCACAGCCAACCATACACTAAAACATGCAGGTAAGATGTAGATCCGAGGGAAGGAGAATGGGAGAAGAGAGAGAGAGAGACACTGGATATCATCCCACCTCCTGCCTGCACAGCTGGGCATGATGTGTCCTGCAGGAGCATTAATATCTGCAGACAAGAGAAAACGTTTAGTACGTTCCTGATTTAGAGTTCAGCGGATGGGTTACTCCATTACAAACGTGAAGGATATCCTGTCCGCCGTATAACAAGTGCATTATATCCAATGGCATTTGTAATACAGCTGACGGGCAAGCAATCCCTAAACCACTATTCTGGAATCGAACTCAATATTTTTCCTGGGCTGGAATATAATTGAGCGATTTGATGTGGTAACTGTGAACAACACTCCCACTTACTATACAGTGCTTCCTAAAAGAGCTACTTTCAATACTATGTGGCAGACGTCTGTGGTTCTGATGACATTCAGTGGAATGGTTGCTTACTATAATATGAAAACGCATTTGCTAATGTCACGTTCGCTAGCATGCTTTGTTGTGTAGTTCCTATAAACCTATATAGGATCTGTGCGTTTAGACAACATAGACTGTGGGATTGGTGTCCAGACTGATTCAAGACACCCCCACCGGGTATGTTTGCCTGTATACCAGCTAGCTCACAGTGCCACTAGAAACCCCTCTTACCAAGGAGAGATTAGTTCTTGGCAACTATCGAACATGACAACTCTGTCCCATCAGGGATCGTTAAAAAAGTACAGTACTTTTCGCTCAGTCACTCGTGCTCACTTTGTCTCAGAGAGATACACAGAATAAACGGTGGGGACGATTTCAATAAGCATTTATTTAACCAGCGTCATTCTAGTGTAAAATAGGTGGGCTGAAACAACCATTAGACAGAAACAGATGTAAATGATTATAAGCACCAACAGAGTAAAAGGATGGTAGATTTCTACCATAGTGCTAAAACAATGAATACAGGCAGGTATACTCCTAAGATGCGACCCTAACTAGATGTACCTAAGTGTACCTAGCATGTATGTAGGTGTAGAGCCAAGAATCCCCATTACCTGAAGTTAGAGACTGTGGGACCCCGTCTTGGTCTCGAGATGGACACCCCTCGAGCTGGAGTGTCTGCATGCAGGAACCTGAGAGTCTCGCGTCAGTGTGTCAGCATGGAAGTCCTTTTTCTCCACTCCCCGCTTCAGCAAAGATATGGTGTTTATATATCCAAAGTGGTACCCTCAGGGGATCCACCTTGCTGTGTCATGTCGGACTTAGGATGAGGGAAGGAATGTCCCTTATACATAGTTATTATGCAGGAGATGGTATTCCTGCTGAGTTTCCAAGATTCCTCATGCATAATGAATGAGGCTAGTTTTCAGGGAAAACCCCACGTAATGTAAGCAGTAACGTAACTAGGTAAAAGGTCAGTCCCAAGAACCGTTATGTAGTGTAATGGTAGGGGAGAATATAGGTGGAAGGGTAGGTTGCTACCTGAGCCTATTTTGGGGACCTATATGAAACATATCAGCTTCAATAATCATACGCGTATTCGTATAAACACTTGAATGCCATATTTGGTCTAAGAACATGAAATAGTTTGTATCAGATGTGATTCCACTGGCTGCTCTGATGAATCAATGTACATTTATGTGGGTTGTCAATCCTCACGGACGTCTCTAATCCTGTCATTCCTGGTGAAAAATAGCAAAATGCAAAAGAAAAGATCATAATCCTGATGTTAGATTCCTGGTAAAAACTAGCAAAGTGCAAAATACAAGTTCATTATTCTAATGGAAGACTCCTTGTGAAAGGTAACATCTGCAAATATAAATTCATATCCTACTGGTAGACGATTAGAAAGATGAATAAGTGCAAATCCATAATGTGATGCAAGAATACTTCTCTGATTTCATGCTGATGACTTCTCAGGATAATTGATTATGAGGATTCCAACTTCTAAACCTTAACTCTCTGCTGCAGCAACTATGTACCACGATTGCCCAGGAAGGATGCTTTGTCCATGAGGCACTTATACTATAAGCGTTCATGGAGGCTGCTACCATCTGCAGATCTTTAAAGTGTTCTTCGGCTCCATGGGACATACAGTCCTTCTCAGATCTACGCCAGTGCGTATTATTGTGCGTGCTTCTGAGATACAAAGCGTCTGTCCAGTCAGCACCCACACCTTGCACACATCTCCACCCTCTTCTTGTTCTGAAGACTCACACTCAGGAGATTTCCCAGTTTTGGACTTTTCTTTTACAGTTTAGTCTGCTCAACAATGTTAATGAGTTTACCTAAGATGAAAGTGACATTACATGTTCCATCATGCACTTGTGTGCAAAATGAAATGCCAGGACTGAAAACAAGGTGCCCTTTTGCTAAAGAGCCATAAATCAACCCCAAGCTACAGGCCTGCCTGCTTAAGTGCATTCTCCTAAGGCCCAAAGCCCAACTGTGGATACTAGATTGTGACATTTAAGTTATTGAGAGGTCTTCTATTTTAGATGTTTGATGACGCAAAAACCATGCTGTAGGGAGCAGCAGTGTGTTGCTCTAGATTCATTTTATTACAGCAGTAACAATCAATATTAAATGCTGCACTTGAAACAGACTGTATGAACATGGCCACACACAACAGCTTCCTGGAGTGCTGGCCTGCAGGGCGCCTGTGGGGGCTAGTGATGGACTCCAATAATGCAACTTTGACTCACCAGTTTCAGAAGCGAAATTCTTTCACTTGCCGTAGCTGATACACAAAAGTTTATTTCTTAAGATTTTGCATGGCCACTCATGTGGTGCAAATCGACGTAAAGGATTGAATCTATTTAATTGTGAAAGCCTTTGGGCGTAGTGCAAACCTGCACAGGATCACAGGATTTTCCATGCAACCCTTAGTCAATAAATTCCTGAAGTGGATGTGACAGCGCAATTTAGACTCCATCCTTTATCAATGCGCAATTATGCATTTATATTTGACATTATATTTACTGTGTGCCTTAATAATATTAACGTGTGTGAACATTTAAAAACATAATGAAATGTAACTATTGAGAAACTGAAGCTTTATAAACGTGTGCACTAATTTTCTGTTTAAACATGAAGATGTATTTTGTATTCACGTTTGCATTTATACTTTAAGTCCATAGCTGCAAAGGCTTCAGATTGCTTATGTGTGACATTTTCTTAATTTTTGTGTAATTATGAGTGACATTCATCGACTATGAGTGACAATTTATCACGAGCAAAATCAATCAATGAAGGTGAGGGAAACATATAAATCACAGAAATTACACCCATTTGAGCAACGAGAAACTCTAAGCAAATTGTAAAACTGATGCAAAGTACCAGAAATGGAAGGGCACTAACTTAGCAGGAGGGTCTCGTAGTGATAAATGAATGCCAAATTGCCAATAAGATTTAACCGTTAGTAAATGTGTCAGAGTGCCTCAAGACACTTGTACAAACTGCGATTGGCTAACCTTGTAACAGAAATGCTATTGTTTTTGTATAAAAATAAATAAAACACTTTGAAATTAAAAGAAAACAAAAAAAAAATATCCATCCAACCCACTCAGTTGAAGCTGTTGTGGCCCCGGATACAGCGGCCAGAACCAGCCTATAGCGCTGCTACCTGGATGTGTTTTTTTTTTATCTGCCTGACTAGTATTTTAATGTCCCAGCACAAAAATCACATACAGCTAGGATTTTTTCCACTTATCAGTGGACATTTAAAACAGCAAACGTATGTGTAAAGAGCATTACAATGTGTTGCAGAACTGCTTTGATGGTCCGTAACTGGTAAAGTAATAAAAGGTAAAAAAGCAGTGTTAAAAATGAATACAGACTTTTTAGCATAAAGTCCTGTTTATCATGCGTGGGATGTTGCAGAATCTTCAAACATGAAGAAAGTGCCGGTATTATTCCCTGGGAAAGGTGGTGACCCTACTGAGAGTCCAGGCCTGGCATCACCTGCTGTGCTTCAGCGCGTATGGCGATCCGTTGCTACTGAAATAATGCTGCCACCCGCCACCCCTGGTCTCACTGTGAGTGAGCCCTGTGGCCAATCACCACCGGCCTCATCACAGACTTGGGGGCTGGTGCCTTGTGATTGCCGGAAAAGAACGCAGGCAGTGTGCGACCCCCCAAATCCATGTGGCTACTCACTGCCGGGTCTCTATGTGAGACACAATAGAACCATGTGGTACGCTGATCCCTGGGCACTGGCAAAGCTGAGCTCTTTGATTAATTAACTTTATTTATGATTGTGGCACCCGCCGATAATAAATTGAAATAAAATATATCTTCGAGGCTGTGCATAACAAGGGTTGATCTTTATTTTGTGTGTGGCTGAGTGGATCGAACCTGCCCATTTACATGCATTTGCTGGCAGATGAGCCTTTTACAGCAACATATACCACTCACTGACCCAAAATACATAGTGCTGTATACTCGGCGGCGACTAGAAATATACTGTGCAAACGAGCACGCAGGGGGCAGGAGAGGGGCTGATGAGAATAGATGGCAACAGCCCCTTGAAAACGTACCTGGACTTTGACGCAAAGAGATGACAGCACAGGACAGAGCACTCACTGCCAGCACATTTGCAGCACCATAGTAATGCGCACCCTGGGGAGGTCCCAGGGCACATTGCGATGCGTGACTGATGCATTTTAGTGCTGTGATGTGGACACCAGCACTAAAGTGCGTTAGTCTAACCCCTGATGTGTGGTACTTGGCAGGGCTGTAAGTCACAGTTGGATATATTCTGAAAGTCCTATTTGAAAGTGTAGTCGTGTATGATTTTACTCACATTTGAATTTGTTCTTGAGTTGCAAGTGCACAAGTACAACCAGTTAGCCTGACTAAAGGACTTCATTATGAAATGTACTTTGCTTTGTTAGTTTGTTCTTTCTTTTGCAGGTGCGTTCTCAAGGTTTCATTAGCTAGAGAAAGGAGTATTGTTGTCTGTATTCGTTTCTGGATAGTAAGGCCTGAGAAGAGACATCTTTGCAAGAACTGTGAAGAACTAATGAGCAGATGAAGCCTCCTATTCATCGCGTATCAGGATTGGGGAATGCTGAAGGTTGCAGTAACTGTCCAACTTCTGTGGGATGGGAAATTCAAGTGATGTTGCAAATGCACACCACGAGAAGTGAAATGATTGGTTCCTGGTGGGTGGGAAGAGATATGATTGTTGTTGAAGTTTTATTGGTTTTAATTAGCATTCACACTGTTAGAAGTTAGAACAGATTCCCTTAGACTTTGAGGGGTACAGACCTCTCTGCTTCCTTTATTCCTGCAAGTGTGAAGCTTCATGCTAAACACTTATTCCAGTTCTATTGGAATCTCCACAATGCTGACACCTTCCCTCATTTCCAAATTTCCTTTAGACCCCACTCTTCAAACCATCCTTATTTTGAACTTAGAACCTTGATTAGATGACTTTAGAACTTATTCATGTTTAGGAGAGAGAATCAGAGTTTCTTTAAGGAACACCTATTTCTAGTTCTCAGTTTCTGTATTGCAGTGGCTGTTATTATTTGGTATCTTCTCCTACTGAGACTGAACCTATTGCGATATTTCAGCTTGCCAGCTGTAATCCTGTATCTTTTAATATTCTCTTGACATGCATTTATACTAAACTGATTATTAATTGGTAAATAAAACTACTTAACTTCAACCTATGATTCCTGATTTTTATTGTGTGGCCAAATGGGTTTACAAAGATTGAACTGTTTTATTATTGTTAACTCCCTTGGCATCTCAGTCAATTTAAAAAGATCCATCAGATGAGAGTTTGTAAAGCACGCACCCATTGTCCACTCTTTATATGCTGTAATGTGGAATGACTCAAATGTTCAATGACCCTCTAAATCCGTATTTGTAAAGCGCGAACTACTCACCCTTACGGGTCTCAAGGCGCTGGGGGCCGTAGTGGAAATTAAGTGAGCTATTGCCCAGAGTCACATGGTGCTGAGCTGAGCTGCCGCCGGAGCCGGGGATCGAACGATGAACCCTGTTGCTCCGAAGTCAGCTGCCCTGGCCGCTGCACCACACCTCTCCACTCTAACAGACCAATGGCCGGAGGAGGGCGGCACCAAGCCATTTTGTGCATTATTCATTTTTTAATCTATGTGACATTTTCTCATTACAAGAGGCTAAAGCTGTTTGGAGGCCAAAGCTTATAGCGATAGCATCAGCAGCTGCCAACTCAGCATGCTTGACAGGAGCATGAACATGTCTGAAAGTGGACATCTTACGTCAAAGACTGAAGTCCTCCACATTGATACCAAACCAGTTCAACCTCTGCCATTGAAATATCCCCACCAGGCCCTTCACCCACGGTTGACACTATTAAGAATTAAGCAATCGCCTTTTACACCAGCCTTTCCTTACTTTAAATGAAAGATTGCAAGAAGATAATCAGCACACACTTATTTCCAAACACAAACTTTTTTTAAATAACTCTTTATTATTTTTATTCTTCACGGTGTAGCCAACGCATCTCGTCCCTTCGCGGGACTTCTTCTGGGCTCAGTCATGTGATGCTTTCTTACAATGGCGTATTATCTCCAAGGTTTAAAAACATAGAATTATTGTTCTGCTTAATTAATAGATGACTAGTGGGTCCAGTACTTCCAAATCAAGCTATTTCTTTTTTTCGATATTTGGTCTATCATTTTCAGAGACCATATTTCAATTCTAAAATGTATGCATATATTTAAATAACAAAAGATCTTCCACATACATATCAGTGCACAGGATTGCTATTCATAAAAGACCTTTGTTAATTAATACTTCTTTTCACTTGACTATTTTTTTAAACCCTCCAGAAATAAAATCACATTTTAACTTATTTTGTTAGAAGCAGTGCTCATTAAGTAGTGCATTTCTTTAGCCTCAGCGGCCCTTTGGCTTTCAAAGGGTGGTGAAATAATATGTGCTTTTCACAGTTACAAATCCTGATTTAGCCCACGCAATATAAATTTCCATTTTACTTGTATAGCTTTTGTCACACTCCATTACTGTCAGTGAACCACATATAGTCTGGTTTTGCCTTTAGTTCAGAGCTATATGCATTTAATAACTTGGGGCCAGATGTACGCTACAGCACTTTCCATTTGTAAATGGTCCGATTTGCAAATGTTGTGTTGTTTGTGATCGCAAAAATGCCTTTTGGTATGTTACCGAATTGTAATTGTAATTTACAACTACATACCGAATCAGTATTTGGAATCGGCATTTATAGGGCGCCCCATCTGAATACTAATTCAGAATGGGATGTATTCATTTTTTGCAACTGAATTCTGGTCGCAAAACATTCAATTTTTACTGACTACACAAATGTAGTGGTAACTCATTTGCAAATGGCCCCAAGAGAACCATTGATCTTTGAGAATGTTGATAAAACATGTTTTAGGACCAGGCAGTGGTCGTAGGAACCACTGACTCCTCTTAAAAATGTTAATTTATTAATTTTTCTTTTTAAAAGCATCCGGTTTTCCTTTAATGAAAATGGGCAGCATTTAAAAAAAATGATTGCTTATTAAAAAGGAATCACAGTCTTGCTTGAGTGCTAGAGTGCTGACTTCAGGAAACCACCATCGTTGTGTTGTAGTGGGTTGCAAGTTGCGTTCTACATCATTAATATTCATGAGGTAGGTTGAATTGCGACCCACTATTATTCGGTATTTTGCGAACCAACCTATTAGTGCATAGGTCAGTTCGCACAATACCACATTAGTTGCAAAAATAATGGTTGCAAATTGCAGCCATTATTTTTTTGCCACCAGCGCTTTGTAATCTAGTCCTTGGAGTCTTGGACTCCCACGGGCACGGCTCTGCATTTCCACCTCTCATAGGTCTGTTGATAGATACGTTTGTAGTAATCTATAATTCATGGGATTCTGTGATCCCAGTATTAACAGCAGTTTCTAATTTCTTTATAATCGGCGGCTTGTGACGCACCAAGTCGCTAATTATAGAGAAAAGACGTCAGAACTTGACTATTATAAGTTATTGTAGTTGAGTTCTGATGTCACAATGTCTGCTGCCAGAGTCAGTGGCCGAGGTGAAAGGCAGGTCAGGCCATGGAGCATAACTGAAGCAGCTGTTTAAAGCAACAAATTGAACTTGCTTTTCGTTCTTCTGCTTCATTTTAATAGCTTACAATGACAAGCAGAGAGGATGTTTATTTTATTCTGTTTGCATATTTCTACACATTCAAGCTACTGTAGCTTTTTTTTTTTTTAAAGTGACTTGTATTCAACTGTTTCTAAGATCTGTTTGCAATAAATATCTAACAGGTTTCTGATGTGTTTAATTTTGCACTAGTGGTTTTATTTTTATTGTTCATGTTTGCAAACTTGCTCGCTCTTTCATATGAAAGAGCTACGCATCAAGGTTTTAAGTGGTTTGTGGGAAAGGTGATGTTGTGGCCATGTATTATATGGGATAAAGTACTCCCTGGCATACATGATAAGTATATTGCAAGTCACCTTGGAGTTCCATAACCTTATAAGGGAACTAAGCGTTTGTCCTCATTGCTCTATATCGTTATGGAACTCCTCCGTGACTTGCAATATTCTTGTCATGTACGCCAGTTGTACTGTATCCCTAATATCTCCGTTCCTAGTTGGGACATAGTGGGATATTCTGAGCCTTTTGTCCCAGTAGGCTTTGTGTACAGTATAAAGGATTACATTAGTTTTATCCTGGTGTCCACTGAAAACCAGCGGAGTCCTTTTCAGATTTTACGTCAAGTTTTATCCACCTGATTTTCCAGTCTGTTCTGATTGCCATTGAGTTTATTTTGGTAGTCCAATGTTAATGATGTTACAGTAGTTGCAGCAGAACCTAATCAAGGATCTTTTCTGAGTAGGGTGTTGGGATTCAAAACCATGGGGATCTCCAGTTCAGCATCCTAGACTACAGCCTTACCTTTGGGAGTAAGCAAGAGCTAGGGAGCAAGAGCTGGGATCAAAAATGGTTCACGTTCTTTAAGTGAGGTGAACAGAGGCATTTCTAGACTCGGAAGGCAGTTAAAAGTTAAAGTCGGGGTCTGCTTTCTGATGGACATAACGTGTTGGCTGCATCCTTGCAGTTGACATTTTCTTTCACATAGAAGAATGCATGGACCAGGCATAACGTGCTGTTAGTCTGGGCCCATGACTTGTTTTTAATCCAGAAGTGGATTTGGGCGCCATCTGTAGGTGTCTCTGTATACTTGGAATTTCTAGCTTCACTGTTCACAAAGCTGTATCTGATAACTGTTAAACACTTGCAGGAGTTACATGCCCCCTGCCATGGAAATGAGTCAACTTCATTCTTGTTGATTGAGTTTAGAGTAAAGAGGGGATTCGCTCCAGGGCTACTTCACTTTCACTCTTGTCCTTTATGTTCTGATGGATGGTTTTGAGTTTTGGGAGAAGAGGTAACTTGGAGTAATTGAGGGTGGCAATTCAGTGGTCTTCATGCCAGCAATATGGTAGTTCAGTTTTTGTACACGTAGGCTGTGAAAGCCCTAGGTTGGTGTTAGCATACTCCTGTTTTATTAGAAGCAGATTGACATTGGGAGGCTGGACTGAAGTAGAGAGTTAGTGGGTGATAGAAGGTAATGTGGCACTCCAGAAGGTTTGTCGTTGTTTACCCTATGGTGAATGCTAGTATGTTAGGGGTGCTGGGTTACTGTCTGCCATAGGGAGGGGTATTTGGCAGGATCTTCTCAAAGTGGTATTGCAAGTAGGTGGTGAATGCTGGATTGGGCTGAGTGTGGTCGCAGTTCTTATGCTGTTGCCCGTGACATAATGGGTGGGGATGTGATGTGATGTGTGTCAGTCGGTATTTGGTTGCAATGAAGCAGAGATTTGTAATGTTGTGGTTGGCTTGGATCAAGCCCACACTTGTCTGAACATTGGTATGCTGTCTAGGCACAGACATATATCAGCATTTCAGGTGTTTCTCAGGATATCCTTTATTGAAACATAATTATATGTTCATGATATGTGTATTAGTGCCAGGTGTGTTGAAGCCATACAACTTTCACTGTTCTTGCAATGCACCTCTCAGCAGGAGTGTACAACGTAGATAGAGTTAGAGGATATGGATTATCGAATGTCCTCCAATGAACAAATTATGTGATAATCAAATATGCCACTAATAACTCTACGCTGACTTGTGCTGAAATGATGGCATTTGTGTTTTCTTTTCATGCTGACAGAGGGAGAAATAGGTTGCAAGGCAGGGCATTGCCTCTTGAAGAAAATGTGACTGCTGAGGGTGTCCTCCTCCTTCGAGACTAGGTGGTCCTCCTATCCCCAAGCTCTTTGTTAATTTATGCATCTAGTAGAAGCTAACACACTTTCTTACCACTTCCCAACAACACAGTAGTGCTTAGATGTAGGACCCCTAGTGCCCTAAAGAAAGCCCCTGACCCACTATGGGCATTTTTGCGGGCTGAAACATATAGACACCATTTAGAATGATTGGGACATAATTCTCAGCAGTCATTAGTCATCTGTCTTCATTCTTTTTAATCTTACCATGTGTACCCACTAGTAAAGGTATTTATTTAGGGTTTACACAGAGGTCATTTTATTAAAAATATCTGGATCCTTGACTATTTAGTTACCTTTATTAGGAACTCCCTCATATCAAGATTGAATCCACCCTATTAGTATCATCTTATTTGGATGAGATGAGGAAGCCTATGATGATGAAGCGTACCACAAAATGTGAGTGAGACTTCCTAATAAAAAAAAACATTTTTTCCATCTTCTGAGCACGGGTCAGCACAGTGTTATTAGTGGCGTATTTGGTCATCGCATATTCTGAGGGCATCTCAGTAGGAGGCCCGACTCACATATTCCCAGAAGAGGACTTGCAGTATCGTAGCCTGAAAGCAATGTTTAGTGAAGGGGGGGGGGCTGATCCTCCATGTTTATGAACAAAACTTATACGTCCATTCACGTTCTCTTGTGTCACTCTCTTTCAGAGCCGTCCCAAAAGGTGGGGCATGGTGGGGGCAGAGCAGCTTTACGCCCCCGGTCCTGAGCTTTCCAGGGCCTTCTGCTCCTTCAGCAACATTGAGTTACAGATTTTTAATTTCAAGCAATTCTGCTGTCTTCGTTAATAATGAGGCAGCTTATGTGGCCGGACCATTATATGGTGCCAGACTCCATGTTTTCTTTTCCCTGATGTACATTTTTTAATACTTAGAAACAGGTGCTGCTCATGACACCTAGCCAAAATGAAAGGAGCCCGCATCACATTTTGACTCCAGGCTTGACACTAGCTTCCGCCAGGCCTGCTGTCTTTTAGGGAGAGCAAAATGGCTCCAAGGAAAAAGGTAATTTTACCACTTTTTAAAGTATTTAAATGCCATCAGTGTAGGCCAGCGCTGCTGTTTCTTCAGCAGCTTCACTGCCCTCTGTTATGTTATTCTATGGTGTCTTTGATATGGCAGGTTCTGCATATCAGAAGGAAAGCCGCTTGCGGCTAGGTATTGGGTCAGTTTTGCACTGGTTTATGGACTTTATTGGGTTTTTACCTTTTTATGAGCTGGCTGCTAAATGGACAGAAGTAAGGGGGGCAATCTTAGTTGAACACACACTGTTTGTCCTTATATCTAACCCTTTGCACTATTCCTCTGTACGCCGATACTATGAGCCTGGTGATGGTATTGAATGTATTTTTATGTTCTTGTATTATGATCTCATAATGTTTGTGATGGTCAAGGAATGTATTCAATTCTCTTGTTTTTTACTGTAAGCTGCCCCTTTATGCTGCAGAAGGACAGCCAATAAAGATATTTGATTGATTGGCTTCTTGTTGGAGAGAAATGACAACTATCAGTGCTTATTTGCCCCTTCCAGGATGATCACATTCACCTTCCAGTTCCTGTTATGTGCTTGTGCCCTGAATAACAGTAGGTGAAGATTGTGGTGGTTCAATACTTCTACTAAGCTGTTATAAGCCAATTGTGCTGTATCGTCCACTTAAAAAGCAGGAAAGATATTCTTGCCCAAACTAGGAGCAAATGTGCACCTTACCTACAATAGTTGTAAGCCAACAAAAGCTAACACAGCACGAGAGCACATACCTGCTTCTCAAGACCATCATCCAGGAGTTCGAGAAAAAACAGACTACTTTGCTATCCTACCACTTAATGTGCAGAATATTTTTAGGATCATGACAAGCAGTTAAGGGGGGATGCCACACTCAATTATTGTTCACCGTCCAAGTCATCCTCTATCTCTCGTGCAGAAATATATGTGTCTGCATAAAAATTCCATGGCCGTATGCCGTTGTGTACATTGCCCTTGCACTGTGAGTGGACTCATTAGTAAAACAACAAAGACACCAGCTAAGATTGGTGAAAAACTAGATTCAATGACATTTGTATTTCGTAATTTAAGTCTCATGTAAACCCCGTTTACTGGCTCTTGCATATTTTGTATCATCTATGTTTCATGTACGTTTTCATATAATGTCTGCCGATTGGAGGTTTGTTCGAGCAGAAACTGCAAATGTGTGTTGCAGAAGAAGTGCTGCGCGAGCAACTTTCTCAGAGTTACTTTAGAAACTGTATAGAAAATACATTCGGCAGGTTTATCACGGGACTGTTGTACATAAGTCAGATGACTTCCCATGTATATTCCACCTAATAAGCATATGTTTGTAAAAAAAAAATGTATTTTCCAGGGAAATAAATCACTATTTCTCCCCGCTCTGTTAAAATCATGACTGTTACCTTTCACGAAAAACGTCATGAGAATCATCTTCGTTCTTAAAAAGTGAGATCATAATACCCCCTGCTGGGGCGGGCATGTCTCCTGGATGGTTTTACAGACGGGCACACATGCTCTGAGACACAGACCTGTAGTCTTCACTGGTATCCTGGGTATGTTTTTGTTTGTGTCCTGGTGCGCGTGCTGGCTTCTATGCTGTGTGAGTTATTCTGAGACTCAGAGGGTGGCTGTGTTCTGGGGAGACACAAGACTGCTCTGTCCCTGGTCATAACCACAGAGTGATGGTGGCAGCATACAGTTTGTTCTGATCTGTTGTTCCTAGATTGGCCTTTTTCCTGCCCTTGAAAGGTGAGATGCCAAGCGGCCTTACTGGGGTATATTTAAGGTACCATGATGTGCTGAGCCCTATCCTGACATCTCTGAGTGGTGTGCTCATGGGGAGTATATAAGGTGACTGGTAGCTAATGTCATGTTGAGTGCCAGTGTGTAAACTGTGCGGGCAGGGGATCCATTTTGGATTGCCCCCTGTTAAGCATAACATAAGATGGAGACTGAGGGACCGCCTCTGTAGGTTGGAAACGTGTATTGCAGGTATTCCTGAGCTTTTGGTTTAGTATCAGGGACTAAGGTGTGGAAGGATGGAGAAAGGGCTGCTTTTTAAGGCACTCCATCAGAAGAGAACAAGATTCCATCACAAGAGCAGCTCTCCAGTGCACCCTAGAAGGCAAACAGAAGAAAGGCAGGTCAAAGAACACCTGGAGGGAAACTGTGGAAACAGAAATGAAGAGCCTGAACCACAGCTGGGGCGCCGTACGGAAACCTGCTGAGGATAAAGAGAAGTGGACGTCCTCCATTGCTGCCCTACATGCCAGCCAGCATAACAGGCAGAAGTACTAGTGACATTTTAGCAGAGGTCTGTTGATTGTCTCTTCCTGAGTACCATTTGACTCGATAGAGCGCCTGTGGAGGCGGAGACAGTGGTCTCCTTTGTTGTGCAGAGGGAATTGTCTAGACAGAGCTTGCTTTTTTATGTCTCCCAGAGGTTCTACATCCAAAGGCGGATGACTGCCCAGTGCAAGGTCTTCATGCATGATTTTGCTCATGATTTTTGTGCAGCAGTTTCAAACACCCCTACCCGCTGTGAAAACCATCACCCGAAACTAAGACTGGATTTGCTCTTCAAAAGAGAGAAACACTAAAAAATGAAACTGCTTTTGACTGGTTCCAGGAGCTGACAGTGGAATCAACACTCCCTGTCTGAAAGATGACTATAAAAGTGGACTGAACCTTCCCCAGCCCGTTCCAGTTTTTTCTCTGACCGAAGAGGTGAAACCCCAAAGAGTACCAGAGGAATTCCTTGGATCCAGGGCTGGTGTCACTGACTGCCAGTCTCCCTGAGATGAGAGGTTATCAACTGGAAAGTCTGCAAGGAGCTGCTAGAGAAGCTGTGGGACTGCCTTGGTACCAAAGCCTGCAATGGGTGCTAAGAGGGGGGGATGCAGAAGATACGCCCGACAGGAGAAGACTGCCCTTAGGAGCCCTGGTGATTGTGCCCAAGTAAAACAGACAGCAGAGAAGCGCGGACTAGAGTAGGGGCTACACAAGAGCCAACCTGAGTGTTTGAGTGGGTCTCCCTATCCCCTAATTGCAACTTAAACCATAGCCAGCTCACGCAACCAGTGAAGGAAAAAAGAAAGCAAGAAAACATGACTGCATCCATGGCCTCCAAAGACTGCGCCCAAATGACCTGTGCGGATTCTGCTGGCCAACGGAGGATTGGCGAAGAACAAGGACTCATCAGTACCCTATGGTAGAGTCTTCACTGGTGACTTTTTCTTTAGGCTTGTTTCCCCTTAGCAGTCTGGAGCCGCACACACTGACCAGTCGGTCCTGTTCTCCTGAACAACATTTGGAGGAGGACGGGACCATTGCATAGGCACTCTGGAATAAAGACCTTATATTGGGAATATCACTGCTGCTACACCTGAGTAACTCTTGCACCCTTGAACCTGTGCTTACCAGACATAGAGACTCTTTTGGCTTTAGAAAGATGCTACAGTGGGGGTTGCCAGTGACTGGGGCACTGTCGAACTGGCCTGTGGGCCCCAGACACAGACGTCTGCTTACACTAACAACAGTGAGCCTGACCAGTGAGATTCTTCTAAGCCTGATACGTTTATGCCTATTTTCCTACCTGGTATAAAACCCCTGGTATGTCCATAGGCAGATTGTGTTGTTTTCTATTTCCTTTTAGTATAATAAAAAAACTTCTCTTTAATAAAAGATAAGCACTGGATTGGATAATCATTATGGCATGCTATTTGTGAGCTGTTGTACCCTGAGGGGCGCATTTACTAATATTCCACGCAGGGAGGCGCAGCAAGGGAACTTGCTGCGTCACGTTGCGTGAAAGGCAGGAGCGACCCGTGCAGGTAGGAGCGGTGGGGCCGGGTTGTGGGGGGATTCGACAGTTGACCACGAGAGAAAATTAAATAAATAATTGATTTTCCCTCGTCATCATCTGTCGAACCCCTCCCCCCCCCCACCTGACCCCACTGCTCTCACCTGCATGGGCTGCTGCTGGTGAAAGGGAGGGAACAGGAGTGATCCATATTAACAAAGCTATGTAGCATTTCTGCTCTCCCCTTGCTCTAGCGCACCGTGTGCTGCTTAGTGCGAACACCGGCGCCCTTGCAGCAGGCGTGCCTGCTCTACGAGCTGGATTGTTTCTGTGCAGGAAGGCATACCTTCCTGCACAACAACAATCTTTAGAGGCAGATTCCTCTGCGACAGAATGCAGCACACATGAAAGGAGGAAATAACGAGGAGAAATAAAGATATTTCTCTTAGTTAGGTCTCTGTCAGGGAGGTGCGCCATTTTAGCGCAAACCCAGGTTTACAAGTCTTTGTAAATCTGGGTTTATGTCAAAATTCAAGGGTGGATGCATGGGAACGCCCATGCTCTACCCATATAACGCCTTCCTGATGCAAAGTAATGCACGGCTGCACTGTGCGCTGCCTTACGTTACTTTGGACTGACGAAACCATGCAAAGTGGCTATGAGTGGCCAAGTAAATGCCAAAAATGATTTTGTGCCACAAAAGTGATACAACTCTATAATATAGTAATTGTAAATCTGGGCCTGAGTCTTTGCCCCCATCCCCCTCCATACTATCTTTCTGAGAAACCTTGGACGGCTCGTACCGGTACTCTGAGGGTCAAACGATGAACAGATGGATATGGTGCTCAGTTTACAGTGCCACAGTATGTCAGGCCAGGGACAACAGTGGTAAATGGCCTCAAACCCCATGGTTGTGGACCAGCAACCACTGCTTGCTCTGCGACCCAAATTGGTTTTAATACCTAATTTATTGAAAATTGCATAATCCCAAATGCAAGTGACTCTGAAACCCTCTAAGAAATGCATGTAGCATTCTGGAAGACAGGGGAGCCAACATTAAATTCAGAATCCACTAACACTAACCTACTCTGAAATTGCTAAATTTACGATCAGATGAACATTTCAGCCAATCAAAATGAAGAGACCGAGAGGAAGTCGCTCCACACCCAGGGAGACCAACTCTTTAGACCCACCTCTACAAGCAGATCAAACAATTTGCAGTGTAAAAATACTCTCAAGCTGGATTTGTCCAAATAAGACATTATAATTGTGTTTGTCATGGAGTATTTGGCATTTAAGAAAACATATGACTTGTTATGATCCCTTCTAGTTTCTCTGCTTCTAGGTGTTCTCTTTCTTTTTCTCTCTCTCTTTCTTTTTCCTCATTCCCCCACTTCACCTTTGATTAGCTTGGACCATTATTTGATCTTTTGCTAGAGCTCTGAGGGCGTATTCACCACATATGACTTGATACACTTCAAATGGTTGTTTTTCTCCTTTGAAAATAAGTATTTCTCCTTCTTCCAAAAGCTTTGTTTTATTTTTACCCACGTTAATGTATTCAGATCTGATAAACCCAAAACACTTATACCTTGCCATTGTTTGGTGGTGTTCAAAATCTCGCCTTCAACTCGATGCACTTTTTCAGCCTTTTGTGCCCTGAAGGACTTTGTCCATCTCTATAAAAAAAAAAATATTTCCAAAAGAGGTTTCATGCTGCTGTTGACCTTTCTGGTGGCATCCTCATGCTTTAGGGCAAGAGCATGAGTCATCTCGGCTTTGGATAGTGACATTGGGCGCCACTTACACGTCATAGAAAGTAAAATAGGGGACACTGGGTCCTCCATGTGGATCTAACCTCTGTTCTTATTCCATTTAGGCCAACACAACAATGGTGGGGTCCGGCTGTGTCCCAGGAGTTCATTTTTTAACGTGTTCCTGTCCATTCTCAATCACTTAAACCAGCAATGACGTCTGTACTGTTCATCTGAAGTGGTTAAATGTCTGACACAATAACTACAGTAGACCTAAAAATCTATAGCGGTGACTCAAGAAGATGCATTTATGTGCAGGGGAGACAGCGTTTACAACGCAGTCATCACATCGCAGTTCCTTTACAACGCGGTTGTTAAAACGACCGCGTTGTTAGAACGTGATGCCTTTACAACGCAAGTCATTAGATCGACTTGCTGTAGGAGGCGCTCTAACATAAGGAATAGTATAATTTACTATTCCAACACCTTCCCTACTGTTGCGCAGGCTGGAGTTGGAATAGTAAATTATACTATTCCTAAGTCCAGCGCGCCCCCTACAGCAAGTCGATCTAATGACTTGTGTTGTAAAGTTATCGCGTTTTAACAATGCGGTTGTTGTAACGACCGCGTTGTAAAGGGTACGCGATGTGAAAGCATGCGTAGTAACATGCTATATTCATGTGCAGTCAACATCATGCCCATGGGCCCATGCTTGAGATGAGTCAAATGTACCCAGCAGGAACAACTAGCCACAGACATCTCCATTACATGAGACTCATGTAAATTGCTGGTGCATTGGAAAGGATCCAATCAATGGTGCATACTGGAAGTGGTTTCCCTTTGCTACAAAAAGTAGTCTTGAATGTGACAGCCTTATTTTTGATGGATCATTGTAATCTGTCCACGTAAGAATGTCAGTGAAGAATCCATACTGTGTTCGGCGGCAGCATTACAAAGGTTGAATCTGTATTGATCATCGCCTGCTCTTCTCCTGGCACAAACTTATCCTTAGAGCGGGAAGTCTTGACGCGTGATGAATAAGGAAGTTGTCCCTAATGGCTCCTAAAGAGATTGCGTCTCCTTCCGTTGTTAGGAATGGCGACCCGTTCTTCGTGAGCACCCTTCTTCCCCTCACCACACTCTCAGTAAGTGTTTGGAGCCATTGATCAAGAAGTGTCTGAAGAGGTTTCAAACTCATAACAAACAAGTGGCGCTTCAGCCATTCGAGCCCTTGCGACTCGCGCGCTGCCATGGGAATGCGTAATCATTGCTTTATAAACGGCTTGGGCCAGCCGCACAGCCCCTATCATTAAGAGTGAGTAATGATGAGCCTGGCCACATTAACACTATCCATGAATCATTGTCGCAGAGGAGGGCTCCTGCAATGGGTCACATTAAGGAACTAGTTAATGGAGTTGTCTAATTAATCCCAATGTCCAGCTAATCCATAAGGCTGGTACTACTTAATTGGAAGTCCGTCATCTGATGTTTGTACACATTGATCATAATCTTGTATAGATGTGCAATCAGCGGTCATCTTAAGTGGCAATCAATGCTCTCAGATTGCTAAGCACAGGATGTCCAGTTTACATCTCACATCCCTACATGGGGGAGTGGGGGTTGATGGTTCCCACCTACAAACCACATGACCATTAACAAATACTTCTTTCCCCTAATCTGCCAGTATAAGCAGCATTGATAAATCCATTTTGAAACTCATTTTATTGATTTAGATATGAACAAAACAATAGATAAGAAAAATAGACACAAAGCAAAGTCGTACATAATTGACACTTCATGAGGCCTTAACAATGAAGTTGCCCAGTACACAGCCAGTGTGTGGCGGCTGGAAATGCATAACCCTGAGATGCTCCACACTCAGTACAGGGGTCCGCAAACCAAAGTGTCCAAAGAGACGCGATTGAGTATGTTGAGTTAGCCCTAAGGAAGGCAAAAGGATACATGTATGTGTTGGGGCATGTGAGGAGGCAGCTATGTTTTGTTTCATTGGGTTCTGTTCAAGGCTGTATGTATCATTTAATGGAGGAGGTCACTCATATAGTAATTGTTACACATGATATGGTATTGAGCTCAGGCTAGAGCCAGATCTCAAAAATATGTACTCATATGTATGAATCTAGTCTTCAGTGTGCGTTAAAGAGGCCTCAAGTGTGGATAGTGCTTCATCCCATAAGTGTGCAACTGAGCTCCCTCCCTGCCCCTCTACTCCCCACCCCACCCCACCCCTCCCCTCCTCTCCCAGCCCATCCCCCATCCCTGCCCCCCTCCCCTCCTCTCCACTCCCAGCCCCTCCTCTTTCCCCTCCTCTCCCTGCCCCTTCCCTCCCCACCTCATCCTGCCCCTCCCCTCCGCTCCTCTCCACTCCCAGCCCCTGCAGTGCACCCATCTCCTCAGGTAGCATACTGCAGTGCCACACACCGGCCATCTTGGGCCATAGTGGTCGCTCAATAGAGCAGTAGTCTTTGCCTCTCTGTTATGTATGTATACAATAGTTTTAATGTTAGTTCTCGCAGCCAGCTCATGATGTGTTTATTTTGCTCGTGCTTGTGTACTTATTGTTATTTGAATGTGTTGCTCGTGCGTGATTCCAAGTCACAGGGGGGTTCTATTCTGTTACTGGACTTGGAATCAGGCTGAGGAAAGAGGCAGTGGGAGGTCTTCTACCTCCTGCATAGGTGTTTCAGATTACAAAAAAATGCTTGGAATTACATGAATCTTTGGAGTATTCATCATCAAAAAGTGGCGACGAAGATGGGATGACTTCAGAATTGCTTTTATTCTTGATCAGGGGTTATCGTGTATTGAGAAGGAAGAGTGGATTAAAGAATATGAAGATGATTCCACATTAAGGAAGTTAGTAGAGTTTACTGGGTCTGGTTGGCCTAACAAATCCGAGTTGTCTGAGGATTTGAAGCACTACTGGGAAATAAGAAGTGAATTAGCAGTGGAAGGTAACATTGTAAGAAGAGGAGAAAAAGTTATTCCTCCAGACAAGCTGAGGAAAAGATTGATCAATCTTTGCCACAAAGGTCATACTGGAATCGTAAAAACTAGGCAATTAGTTAAGAAATGGTTCTGGTGGCCTGGGTTAGATATATTAGTTGAAAGAATGGTGAGAGAGTGTTATGCTTGCATGAATTCTGATAAGTCTCTGAGGACCTTAAAACCAAACATGTGTGAACCTATTGTTCCGCATGGCCCGTGGGAAACTGTAGCAGTTGATATTATGGGTCCCATCGGCGATACACAGATGTACATAATTACCCTTATTGATACATTTTCAAGATGGCCAGCCATAAAGATAGTAGAAAGGGTTGATACAGGTGCAGTTTTGATGTTTTTGGATGAAGTATTTCTTAATGAGGGACTTCCTAAGCAACTCATCAGTGACAATGGTGTGCAGTTTCTGTCAGGTAAAGCAAAGGAATACTTTGCCAAAGTGGGGATCATACATAAAACTACATCATTATACAACCCAAGCAGTAATGGTATGATTAAGCGTTTTGATAGAGTGATTAAAAATGCTGTGCAATTATCTGTAAAAAATAAGGAAAATAGGGAAGTACAAGTAAGCAAGACTGTGTGGGCTTATAGAACAACTACACATGATGCTTTGGGAGTGTCTCCTTTCGAAGTCATGCGAGGCAGGGGGCCCAGGACTAAAGCGAACCGTGAGTGGATTTCCCGTGCTGTTAAAGCTGATTTTGATTTGGATGACATTAGGAAGAGGATAGAAGATACCCATTGGAAATATAAGGAACAATATGATTTAAGGACTAATGGGAAAGACATTAAGGTGGAAGTGGGTATGATGGTTAAAGTGAGGAAGGTAAGGAAGGGTGAAAGTCAGTTTACTGAACCTTTGAGGGTGATTAAAGTGTTACGGAATGCCCTAATGTTAAGTGATGGTAAAGTTTGGAATTTGAAGAGGATTGCAGTGATGAATAGTGGATTGATGAAATGTGAGGAGTCTGACAAATATGCATTGAGTGATGACTGGGATGTGTGTAGAAATGGAGAAGAGGCAAATATGAAAGAAAGGAATAGTGAGGTGTATATTGGGGATGGAAGTTCTAATGTACAGGGTGCTGAAGGAAGAGAATTGGAATGCAGCGAAATGCAAGAATTGGAGGCATTTAGAGGAAGTGTTGATATGGGTGTGCAGAGTGAAGAGACCACTGACGTGGTAGAAGGTAAACGGTTGAGAAGTAAACCTAAATGTTTGGCGATTATGATTGTGAAATAGTAAGCGATTAGTTTGAAATAGTAAGCTATTAGTTTTGGGTTTTTTTGAGTTATTTTATTTTCTCTCCTCCTTAATTCCTTTGTTGGTCATTGTAAAGGGAGGAAGATGTGTTAGGTATGTATACAATAGTGTTAATGTTAGTTCTCGCGGCCAGCTCGTGATCTGTTTATTTTGCTCGTGCTTGTGTACTTAGTTATTTGAATGTGTTGCTCGTGTGTGATTCCAAGTCACAGGGGGGTTCTATTCTGTTACTGGACTTGGAATCAGGCTGAGGAAAGAGGCAGTGGGAGGTCTTCTACCTCCTGCATAGGTGTTTCAGTTTACAAATAAACTGCTTGTAATTACATGAATCTTTGGAGTATTCATCATTACACTCTCACACTCCAAACCAGAGCTGCTCAGCAGTTCCCAAGAGGTGAAGGGGTCACCTGCATCCAGCAGCCCCTCAGTATCCCAAAGATAGAGTTTGCAGCGGTAAGATTATGGGAGAATTTGGGGAATCCAAAAGAATCTCTGGAGACTGCTTGCTACTCCATGAGCCATTGGCCACGCCCCCAAACTTGATAACTGCATGAGGTATTAATTACTACTGCTTGATTTATCAGTTAACACCATGTCACATACGCATACTACTATGAGCCCATTTCTTACGATTGCATGCTGCTTCTGCTGACAGATTATGCAATAGCGTTGGTAATGCCTTTTTGGTTACTGGTGATTGTAAGCTCACAATAACCCATCCTTGCACTCATGCATCTATTCATTTAACCACTTACTCATCCACAATAAAACATACAACTCAACACACATATACAAGATAAATTAAAAGAATAACAGATAAACATGGTGGGAATATACTCGAAATAGAACTAATGATCAGTGGCCAGTCATCTTGGAATGGTAATTGTTTTAAAGTTCAAACTCAGTACCATATTTAGAAGCAATGTGTCGTCCATCTTGGAATGGTAAACCAATGATATATTATGGACAACAACATTCCAAGATGGTTGCTTAGTTCAGAAGTAGTGACTGTGCAGGATACGAGTCTTTGTAAACGAAATGTACGGCAAGGGAATGACCTAGTAGCACTGTCTGTAGAACTTCTGGACACTCTAAAAAAACAAAATTAAAACAAGGAGAACGAAATAAATAAAAGGCGGCCTATAAAAGGAGAAAATGGGAAATTTTGATTCACTTCCAACCCTGGTATCTTTAGTCTTAGAATTATTCAAACTGCATAGTTCCCAACCCTCCAAAGTTGTTCTATTACACTGCCTGTTAGACAAACATAAATCCAGGCATTTGTATAGTATCTCTTGATAGCACAATAGCCATGACCAGGAAAATCATGTTGTGACATGTTGGTAAATAAGTCACATTCCTTACCAACGTCAGTTGGCTACAGATTTTGCCACTTTAGGACTCAGTTTTTATAAGAATTATCATCATGAGATGCGCCAGAGATTTGTGTCAGCAGGTTTTGTGAGGTTAAAAGACCCTGGACATTGATGCCATGTGAATGCGGTTGTCCTAGTTCATGGATTTCCTTGACCCATTTGCAGGCATGCCATGAAGTTAATCCTAATTGATCACCTCCACAGAGAAACCTGACTTCTAAATATAACAGAAATCATAGCAGCCTATGCAGAAGGGAAAGGAGTAAAGAGAAGACAGAGAAAACACTGATGCAATGATTGTTGTCTTCCTTCTGAACTGCTTTGAAAGTCTCAAGTAACAAATCCTCCAATTCAAGCCTTTCTTCTCTAAAACTTAAAGCAGATTTCTCATAGAGTTGGATGCACATACATACAAAACGAGTTCCAGGAAATCTGACCATATATACATTGTCAATGATGAAAACATGAGGGACAAAGTGCCAAAAACTTGATAGAAAATAGTGAGCGCACAATAGGTACAAATACACAAGGCCTTGAAAATGGTAATGATCATGAGACCAATCTGAGTAGACAAGTTAGTGCAAAAATAGGAAAATGAGATTCCAATCCGATTCTCCTACCACAAGACACTGGCTCCCTGATGATCCTCGGGTGGCTGCCAAACACAAACTGCTGTAGAAAGCAACGAGACTCTGAATTCTCTCTTCTTTTATACAGTCACAATCCAAGATGGCGGCTGTATCCGAAACCTCGCTTCCTGTGAGATTCAAGTTAGTTTTGTGTTTGTCTCTGCATTGACTGCCGCGCACGCCAAACTTTCTCCAATCCCAAACATCCTTATATCTAGCTTGCCAATAGCGGTAAGCTTTTAACAAACATCATTTGGACTTGGCATTTCTCGACAATTATTAGCACTGCTATGTCGTGTAATCATGACATCAGTTGAACAGGAAACTTGGGATTCAATCAGGGCAAATCTGTGAGGGATTCCAATAACAAGTTCCAAGTTACCATGCCAAGTGTAGGTGCTATAGGCTGATGGTGGCGGCATGTGTTGCAGGCGTGGTAAGCGTGGCATCCTCAACGGAGGTCGTTATAAAGGAGGACAGGGAGTGCTCCTCTTAACCTTCAAGTCCCAAACTCCAACGAGTTGGTAAGATAAACTATTAAACTAAACTATTAAGAACCACAAACCAAATGTGTCACAGGGAAGAATGCTCATTAATCAGAACCAATATGGGCGTTAGTCTTGGGAATAGTAGGTCTCTCCATGTACACTAGGGGCTAAACCCCAGCTGTAGATAAACATCCCTCTTATTTAATGCTAGCCGCCTGCCATACCAGGGTCCTCGCAGCTCCACAGAGGCCAGGACTGAGATGCAGGCCTCCACCACTCTTGATAGCTAGTGATCTAGATGATCTGGACATTGATAGTACTTTTGTTGTGCTGTTGTAGAAGTTAAGTACTGGAAGACCCCTCTCCCATGATTTCACCATTTTCATCTGTGTACCAGGTAGATACGCAAGTCTAGGGAATTGCAGGTAAGCGGGAATGTAAAACAAAAGTATGTATGTCACTATTGCAGGTTTTCATTTAGACCAGAGGGTTTTGACCTGTGGCCTTTGGAGTCTGTCTTTGTTGGATAACCTAATAGTGTTTTCATTTTCCAATTTCTTTATACTATGAAAGTGTGCAGATCTGTGATGTTTTTATAATGTTTTGAAAGTTGTATACATTACTAGTGATGCTATGTTTAGATTGTATGGGAAACAGAATGTCCATTAATAGCATTTCCTAGATATGTACAATTCTCATACCTCATTCCCAGGACCATTTCGGAAGCAAGTATTGACTGCTCAGTGTCGCACAGCATTGAAAGGCCAAGTTCTAACTTGCAGCTAGAGAGGGAATCAATATGGTGGCCGGCATCCTGAGGGATGGGCGCTAGATTCCTTTTCTCATGAATCTGCATTTGGTACAAATGTGAGGGCTGCACTCACAGAAGGCAGCTTCGGAAAAGGTATGGGGTGATGGACACATCTCAACAAAATCACAGAAAATAATGCAGAGCTCTATTACCTTGTTTTCATATATTGTAGGTTATTTTCTTTACAATCTCTTTATTATTATTCACATTTCCTAATGCTGTGATAATTATTGAAATTTTTGCTTGCCATTTGTGCTGCAATATAGTAGTGTATAACAGAGATTTGTGGGCTTTATATTGTCATGTTCCTTGACCTCTCAGTACTAAAATTATCCTGCCAAAAACATGGCAGGTCTGTGCAGTTTCCAGATTGATCTATGCAGTGCAATTACCTTTTAAAAAATAGTGAAACCCCTGTTAGTTCTTTCCACCACTAGTCTTCACAGAATACCTACACAGCTCTGGGGGCTATCAGAGATCTTCCGGGACAGCTGAAATCCCCAGCATCATCTCCATGCCCATTATGGGAATTCCAAGCCTCCAATCCCTATTCTTTCTTGCTGTACAGCTCCTGGGGGGCCTCATCTTCCATTGCTCACACAGAATATCATGTCATTTCCAAGGACTCATGTAATAGTTCTGCTTGATGCCTGCTGCTCAGCGATCCTCCTATGCAGCCAATCAAAACACACTCGAGCCTTCCCATCGCAAAAGCAGTTCAAAAAGACCAATGAACTGCCTGGGAAGATAGAAGTCACCCTATACACCCTGTGGTACACACCTGATATGCTCCTGACCCAAATACCCTGCTCAAAAACCATGCTCAAGCCATTCTCCTTCTGATATCTTTTTAGGACGTCCCATCACCCGGTATCCACAGCTGAGGGTGGACACAGACACAGACTTCATATGTGTGCATCTGCTGGGCCAGGAAGTGGCCAGGGATAAAACCTCTACACCTCTGATAAGCCATTGCACCATGTGCCTCAGACACCCCTTAGCACTCCCCTACAAGCACTCACACCCAGACCATGCATTCACCCAGACTACCCCCAGCTCCAAACATTAACAACCTCTATTACATCCACACCATTTATACCATTAGGAACATTCACAAATACCTTGCCAATTATACCTATGTTTGAAAAATGGCTTCTGCTACATACAATTGGATACATGGATTTTTCACTCTGGGGAATACCCGGTTTATGGACTTTTGCCGTGAGTGAGTGTTTGCTTTTTAAGATACGTTCTGCTGTTGTGCAGCTAGAACAAGAGACTCTGTGCCATTGCTTGTGAACACATATGCACATGCATCTGTACATATGCGCAGACTGAGAGTGTGAGACTACCGTCTAGCTGTACCAGGTATCATCACACAGGTAGCCTGTTGTAGAATGGACCCTTTATAGGTTGGTGACGCCTTATAACAGGAGTGGGAGTTAACAGTTTGAGTGTGTACATCTGTAGTGATTACTGAAAAGTCTGTGTGCTTCACTGTATTAAGCACTATGGGCGAAATCTGTACCAAACTACTGTTTCACCATAGTTAGGTTTAGAGACTCGGTGGACCCACACATATTATGGTAAATCAAGATGCCCTGTGCAGATCTGATATTAATTTCCACATATCCGTACTCCTTGAAGAACTTCAAGATTTATAATTTTTCTCTAATTCATCCCCAATGTAGATTCTGGCCTTTGAATCAGCCAGCTGTCCCAGGTTAATTATCTGCTGGCCAGCGGGAGGATCAAAGGCCTCCCCATACATCTTCATGGACTAATTACTTTTCACACAGCATTTGGCTTGAGAAAGCTCAACCCCGCAGAAACAAAGGATAGCTTGAACTCTGGAGCCATTTGGAGGTGGGGCTGCCCTTTGAAGTTGCTGGAGTGGAGGCATCAGACAGCTGTGGCAGTTAGGGGCAGGACTTAGGCTCTCAGAGAGGATTTTTCAAGAGACCACTTGACCGCACCATCTCGGAAAGTCCCATAATGCTGTGCAGGATGGTTGGGCCTAGTGTGGAGTGATAATGTGTCATCCTAGGTTTGGGCAGGGGCACCTACCTCCTAGAACTTTCCACCCCTCTTGAAAACCCCTGTACAAGGAAGAGACTTTTTGAGTCTAGAACTGGTGGAAGTGACACTGGAGGAATACCCAGCCGGAGAGGAGAAGCTGGACTCAAACTGCAAGGATGTTTTGATGGACTTCTGACTTCAGTTGGCAACCATGGACTAGGATTGATTTCGCCAGTAGCACTGGCACCACTACATCCCCTGGGGGACAGTAGATGGATGGACCTGCTGACGTGACCATGGAGGGCTCCTCTGGCTCTTCTGTGGACTGGTCCTGCTGGTGTGTGACCTCCAGTAGAAGGGAAACCCCAACTGACCCAGGTGCTCTGCAAGTGGCCAAAGGAGACCATGGGACACACAGGGAGCAAGGAGGGCACTCTGCCTCTGGTTCTTCGGGGGGCTGCTGAAGAAGACACCAAACCCAGGAGAGGTGCCAGACACCAAAACAGAAGACAGGTCCTGTGCAAGGGGGCAGCACAGTAAAAAACAAACTCTACAAGGAGTTAACATTTTTAGAGGCCAGAAGGCCATTCCAACTGCCCGGGTGGCTAGAGATGGCCATCTGGGGCAAAAGGACACCAAAATCATCCAATTTGGCACAAAGGGGCTGGAGAAAACAAAGAGAGAAGTCTGGTGACATGAGGGGACTCGTTGAGACCACCAGTTCTTTTCCCCAAAATTGTCCCCTAGACCCTACAGGGACTGATTAAAAGAAAGTGATTCCAGGAGGGGGCGTAAACAGAATTTACCCAAGGGAAATCAACCTCCCCAGGCAGGAGCCAGCGCTGACAACAAAGGCCATGGAGGAAGAAAATGAGCATTGCCGCAGTTAGAAAATCTATGGATTCCCTGGAAACCACCATTGCCCGAAGGACCCGGGAAGGAATTAATCAGGCCAAGCCTTCCTGCCACCTCCAGTGTCTGGAGTGGGGGCATGTTCACCTGAGATCAAGCCACCCACCTGTGCTGACAACATGCAGGAGGAACACCCTTTACTGCTCCCGTCCATGCTGTTTGCAAGTGGGCTGAAGAAGCCAGCTCCTGCGTGGAACTCAGGATTGATGTTGAGCATGCGGGCAGCCTGCAGGCGCCATGAGGGCTGTGGGTCCCACCACAGCTGCAGTGAGTTTGCATCAAATATGAGATGCAATGCAAGGCCGTGGGCTTAAAAACAAACTACTAGCTGGGTCAAGGCCACTACTTAAGTATATCTAGATTAGGGCTAAAGTAGCGCCCCAGAATCATCTGGGGTGCCTGAAAAATTTGAATATTTCCTTGTATGGTGCCCCAGGAAGGGCAGGGGCGCCACCAACGTCCAGCAAAATGCTTGTGGGAGTGTGGCATTCCCCATAAGATCCCCTGCAGAGTTTTTCTCCAGTTTCTCTTCAAATCACCCTAAATCTCTCAGGGGGTCAAATTAATGACCACAGGAGAGCTTGTTCCTTTTGCTTAAAATGGTTTGGCGTATGGGGATGCCGATGGGTGGGGCTTAATGCTGCATTTCTGTAGTTGAATGAAGAATAAAGGTTCATGCACCCAGGTTATCGAAATTAAAATCATAAAGTTGACACTGCCTTAAAGAATGTCATTGGAAGATAGTTCCATTCTTAGTGAATTTGATGGTGTTGTTTGCAATATTCTGACATATTAATGTGGTGATGCCCTGAGAAAGCCAGTAGGCCTGCCTTTTGATACCTACACCATTATGTTGTGTCCAGTGTTTGTGGGTTCAGGGTGTGATAGACACATGGAGCATGTCACCATAGGTATTTCTACCTTGCTTCATGTCTATATTTGTAAAGTAATGCGTAGTACTGAGTACTGTATGCATAATAAAGTACTTTTACTTTTTATAAGTGAAAGCACTGACTGGAAAATGTTATAACGCGTGTTGTTGTGTGCCTGCGGACTGGGGTACAGACCACCTCACTGAGTAGGGCTTGGACCACATAGGGGTACTTGGTTGTCAGTAGATGGAAGGTTGCAGACTTATTACTTGTGACGGACTCACATCCTGCCCAACTAATAACCCACTTTGTTACACTCTGACAGTGTCGATCTTAGGTCTAGGCTACAGACAGCTTTAGGCCCAGCTAATGTTTTCAACACATAACATGTACTTAGAGTGAGCTTTGGGCTAGCCCCTTGCTCAGGATTGGATGGCTTTGTTGCCTATTTCTGTTGTCAGCTCTTGATTTGAGGAATTTTCTCCCTATCTTGTGTTTGTCCCTCCCAGGAGTATTTCTGAATGGATGGGTTTACCCTTCCACGGAACATATGAGGGGATAATTATTTTTATTTGCTATTGAGCAACAAAGTAAAAGTAGTTCTGTAAATATAAGTGTGTCTAGAACTGGACCATGAAATATAAGAAAAATATAATCAGCACGCATATTCAAGGATCCTCATACATATCGTTTTATCACCACCCCTAAATAAATGATAAGTCAAATCAATTAAATAAATGCAACTCATAACTGTGGAGTAAATAAAAACATTTAATAATTAATTAATGTTAATTCCTAGTGTCTATATTACAAAAAATAATAAACAGTCACTTTGATAATCACAAACATACCATGCTGTATTTACAGTGCATACAATACAAGAAACACTAAGGCCCCGATTACGATGCCGGTGGGACGCGTGTCTGACCAACATCGTCTCAGAATGGAAACGGACTGAAAAGTAGTCGGCGGTTTCATCCGACAAATTAGGATGGGACTGCCCATGAGGCGGTCGAAAACATCAATTTTTCCATTGCGGCTTGAGCGCGACCGGAAAAGGGCCGCGGCACAAGCCGCATTGGAAAAATGGATGTTTGCAAACATCCATGCCCCGTGTGCCAGGCACCATGTGGTGCCTCGGCCGTCACCTACCCAGGCGGACATCGGACATTGTTTTTAACGGTGCTTCACGGTCTTGTCTATCTTTCAATTTTACTGCTTGTTTCTCCTGAAGTCCCTTCCCCCCTCTGGTCTGCCTGACGCTATCTGCATTCCTTTCCCCCTGTTTACCTTTCGCCCCTCTACCTTCCTTTCCACATAAGACATTTCTGTCTTTGCTATGTAACTCGAAAATAACCTATGTTATCGTGTAATCTCATGTTTTTCTACTGTCTGTTCTCACTGCGGAGTCCGAACAACCTTGGCCGATGCCCGGTGGAGCTGTCCTATGCAGCTATAGAGGAGTCTGGCTATGGTTCACCCCCTCGGCCGTCACCTACCCAGCCGGACATCGGACATTGTTCTTAACGGTGCTTCACGGTCTTGTCTATCTTTCACTTTGACTGCTTGTTTCCCCTGAAGTCCCTTCCCCCCTCTGGTCTGCCTGACGCTATCTGCATTCCCTTTTCCCCTGTTTACCTTTCCCCCTCTACCTTCCATTCCACATAAGACTTTTTGTCTTTGCTACGTAACGCGAAAATAACTTATGTTATCGTGTAATAGCATGTTTTTCGACTGTCTGTTCTCACCGCGGAGTCCGAACAACCTTGGCCGATGCCCGGTGGAGCTGTCCTATGCAGCTATAGAGGAGTCTGGCCTTGGTTCACCCCCTCGGCCGTCACCTACCCAGCCGGACATCTGACATTGTTTTCCTCGCCTCCCCGTTATGTTTCCTTCCCTCTATCTTTCTCTTATGTCTATACTTGGAATCTGTAACTGAAGTAATTATGTAATCTTTAACTTGCTGATCCTCATGTAAAGCGCTCTGATACCTACGGGTCTAGCCAGCGCTATATAAAACTTTACAAATAAATAAATAAAAATAAATATATCTCAATCGAATGCAGGCTTCCTGTAAATCATAAAAGCATTTTTACATTCAAAGTACTTTAAAACAAGCGAAAATGCTGTGTCCTTCCGACACACTGAAATAGACTCCCTCCAACGGCTTATACAGAAAAACAGCAAGGAAAAAATATTATGGGACCAAAATATTGAGGCCAAAATATCAAGAACACAAATATGGTGATTGTTAGAAATGGGGGTCTCTAGTTGGCAATGGCTGGCCACTGTCCAAGTAGGGACCCTTCTCCCTAAGTCAGAGTGAGAGGGCTACCCTCTTTAATACCCCTGCTCAACCCTGTGGTAACGTAGCACGAGCAGGTAGGCTTATCTCAGAGGCAGGGTGTGAAGCATTTATGACCATACACAATAACACAGTGAGGAACACTACAAAGGGACACCACACAAGTAGTTATAAACAATAAGTATCTTTATATAAAGGCAGATTTATCACAAGACCAATAACTGTAAGAGCCAGAATACTGTCAAAAATAGGATAGCTGTTGAAGGGCTGTCAAAGATAGTTCAAAGGTTGCAAGAATAAGGTTCAAATTCCAGGCAGGGGTCTCTGCGCCCCTTTCTCGTTCAGAGGTTGCAAAAATAAGGTTCAAATTCAAGGCAGTGGTCTCTGCGACCCTTTCTCTCATAAGACTGTCAAAAATAGGATGGCTGTTGAAGGACTGTCAAAAAATAGTTCAAAGGTTGCAAAAATAAGGTTCAAATTCAAAGCAGTGGTCTCTGCGACCCTTTCTCTCACAAAGTACCTGGGTTTAGTAGCAAAACCAACAAAATGTCGCAAAGAAGTGGTAGCGATGATTCTCGGCACGCGAGGCCGGCGATGCGTTGAAATCCTTGCCGCAAGGGAGGATGATGCGCCGATCTGCGTGATGCGTGCGGAGACACTGCGACCAACTTCTGCACGCTAGGCCGCCGATGCGATGACTTTCTTGCCGCGAGGGAGAAGTCGATGCGACGATCCTGTTGCGCTGTGCGATTGTGTTGCGATGCGAAGAGATGACGCTCCGCAAGGGAGCGACGAAATCCGGTGCGATGCGATGAAAATGGCGGACGCAAGGCGTCCGCAAAGCGATGTCTTGAAGCGATGATTTCTTTAGGGGTTGCGAGCACTCGGCGACAGCAGCGCAATGATTTTTCCAGCGCGTCTCAGCTGCAGCGGCTCGCAAAGGGGCGTTAGCGATGGTTTTCGTGTTGCGAGCACCCAGCGGCAGCAGCGCGATGATTTTTCCAGCGCTCTCGGCTGCAGCGGCTCGCAAACGTGCGTTAGCGACGATTTCCAGCACTCTTTTCTCTGAAGCAAAACTAGAGGCCCTGGAACTCACAGGAGCCTCATCAGCAGATAGCAATCCTCGCAGGGAGGAAGCAGGAGGTTGGTGGTGGAGTCAGATGTGCCTGAGACTCCAGCAGGAGGCTAGCTCTTTTCCTAGCCCTTGGGTAATTGCTGTAACAAAAATAAAAGTTCTCTCAAAAGTTCCTTTTCCTCTTCTTCAAGGTCCAGTGGTCACTGCTGCAGGCCAGTGCAAGAAACAACACACCAGCACAGGGACAGTCACTTCCTGCAGATTCCTCCAGTGGCACGGACAGAGTTTCCTCTCCAGATCCAAAAGCAATACAAATTGTAGGGGTTTGAGCACAGATATTTATACCCCAAAAGTCTTTGTTCTCAGAAGCTACAAGTCACTGAACCTAGCCAGAACCAGTTCTGCTCAGGCCTGGAGCACTTTGTTTACCAGGCTGCATTCTTCCTTTCAGAAAGAGGGGTCTGCTAGCAGACACACAGTAGGAGGTGGAGCCAGCATTCACCTTGCCAGGCACAGCCCTATTCAGGTCAAGGAGCCACCCCTCCCCACACTCTAAATGCAGATCTCTCTATTCAACCCAGGTCTGACTCAGCCTGCCCTGCCCCTCCAAAACCAGACAGCCAATACACATAACAGCAGAGCACACTGGAAGGCTTAGGCAAGAAAATACCTACTTTCTAAAAATGGTATTTTCAAACACAGAATATAAAAATAAACTTCACTAAAAGATGTATTTTAATATTCTGAGCTCAGGCATACTAAATTCGTTTTTCTACCATGTTCCTGGGGTCAGTTAGGACTATAGAATGTAATAGTCAAACTGCCCATTCTAGCCTTACAGTAGTGAAAAACGAAATGGGGTGTACTTCACTACCAGGACATGCTACACATACCAAGGCATGTCCTACCTTACACATACAATGCACCCTACCATAGGGGTGACTTACAAGATGCCAAGGGAAGGTTCAGGGGCTGGGAAGTGGGTGCACTTCACAGCCAAGATGGCAGTTCTGGACTGCACACAGACACTGCAGTGGCAGGTCTGAGACACACTTTACAAGCTGCTTCTGTGGTTGGCGCAAACCAGCGCTGCATGCCCACCAGCAGCATTTGGTTTACCAGCCCTGGGCACACACAGGCCACACTACTAGGGACTAACAGGTAAACCAAATAAGCCAATCAGGGATACACCAATTCACATAGACATATTTACAAAGGGAGAGCATATGCACTTTAGCACTGAACAGCAGTGGTAAAGTGCCCAGAGTCATAAAACCAACAGAAACAGGTCAGCAAAAATACAGGAGGCAGGCAAAAAGTTTAGGGGTGACCCGGCAAAAAGGGCCATTTCCAAAACAACCCCCTTCTAGCCAAAACGCAGGGTAGACCAATCACTACTTTGATGGGCTTCCCTGCTTCGGGCGAAAGAACACGGAACTGGCCCGCAACTGCAGGGGCATATGCCAGCTCTACTCCAATCTGAACCCTGGTGGATCCCTCTGTCCACACTCCCAGGGCCCACTAAGATAACCAATGGGGAACTCTGCCCCTCACCTGTGGACACCACCTGTGCAGCACCTAACCTTAACTGGCCCCCAGGTGTGTCCCAACAGATAAACAATAAGCCACAGTAGCCACTGACAGTAGTCAGGGATGAGACCCAGGCCTTATACCTCTCAGGGCTCACTAAGACAACCAATGGGGAACTCTTCCCCTTACCTGTGGACACCACCTGTGTAGCACCAAACCTTAACTGGCCCCCAGGTATATCCCAACAGATAAACAACAAGCCCCAGTAGCCACTGACAGTAGTCAGTGCTGAAATCCAAGCCCTATACCTCTCAGGGCTCTCAAACTTTTGTGGCATCAGAGAGTGAGGGGCAGTAACCCCAGGTGTCTGGCACCTTTTGTCCACTCTCCCTCCTGTCAGGTCAGGTGACGCACCCTGACACTGACCCACCAGCCCTGGGCCTGTTCCCAGCGGCGGGGCCAGAGACTGGGGTGGGCTCCCCCACACCCGGTCCCTCTCTTTGGGGCTCGGTACCCTCCCACTTGGAGCGGTACCCCCCTCCAGAATTGTCAGGGCACCTGAGGCAGGTGTCCTGCATAATTCACCCACCAGTTCAGGGGTTCTATCCTGCAACTGGTATCCCAGCATAGGGTCTGTACCCTTAGACTGGGCGGAGGTCAGGGGTGAGGCTGCCCTCTCCCCGCCCCCTTTACTGTGGCCCGGCACCCTCCCACCTGGAGAGGTGCCTCCATAACACAAACCAGGAGGGGCACTGTTAGCAGTTGCCCCTTTCTCCAGATCAGGGGGACACCCTGAACCTGGCCCCCAACCTAGGGTCTGTACCCTTAGGCTGGGCCTGTGCCTGGCAACCCAGGACTTCTGGGGAGTACACCAATTCCCCCAAGGAAAATACACTCTTCCACTAGTTCAGGGCCTTGTTCCTGCAACTGATCCATCAACCTGGAAAAACCCTCAGGTGGTACTGGGGTCAGAGGCGAGGACTCCCTCCCTCTGCACCCCCTTCCAGCATACTGCACCCTCCCACCTGGAGTGGTGCTTTTAGGAAAAGAAATGGTCGGGACACTGCTTACAGTTGTCCCTTCCTCCAGGTCAGACAACACCTGGACCTGACTTACCATCCCAGGGACCAACCCCTGTGGTTGAACAACCGCCTGACCACCCAGGACTTCCTGGGGAGCACACAGGCTCCCCTCAAGGGAAACACACCCCTCCACCAGTTCAGGGCCTGGACCCTGCAACTGACCTACCAACCTGAAAAAACCCTCAGGGTGCACCGGGGTCAGAGGCGAGGACTCCCTCCCTCTGCACCCCCTTCCAGCATACTGCACCCTCCCACCTGGAGTGGTGCTCTTGAAAAAAATGGTCGGGACACTGCTTACAGTTGTCCCTCCCTCCAGGTCAGACAACTCCTGGACCTGACTTACCAACCCAGGGACCAACCCCTGCGGCTGAACAACTGCCTGGCCAACCAGGACTTCCTGAGGGTGACACATACCTAGCGTGTTGCGTGACAGTCTGCCTGGCACAGAGCTCACGACCTCCTGTCCCTCTGACAGTGCGTGAAGATGCCCCAGGACAGAAGTGGCGTCACCATGGCCAATCCTATGAGGCTCAGCCCTTCTGGCTGGCCCCTGACCCACTGGTTCTTCCACTGGGGACTCTTTCCCCCTTTCATCCCTCAGACTGGACTTCTGTACCCTCCCCTAGGAGTGGCACTGCCAGGCACAAGAACTGATGGAGGCCTGACTACAGGCACTCCCAGCTCACCTAACACTGGGGTACCCCCCACAATGGACGGTCCGTCCAGACAGACTAGGCTCCCCACCTGGTGTTCCCTCATTGAACCATCCAGTCCTGGGGACTGAGGCTGGGGCACTTCGGGACCTATCCCAGTCTCACTCCTGCTCCCACGAGACAGGATGTGAGGCCCTACAACCTCCTCACAACAAGGGGACCCAGCTGTAACACTCCTAACCTTTCCCAGCACTCTGAGTTGGAAAACTTCTGAACCACTTCTCTTAGGGTCATTCCCTAATGCCTCTACAGAGCCTCTGGTACTCACCCAGAGGTCTTCCTCCTGCGCAAGTTCCCTAGGATCAGAGAACTCGCACTCTAACACATGTTGGTTTAGCTCTGGAAAATAGGAACTCACAATATGCTCTCCCACAATTGGATTACACAGTTCCACGAAGGTGCTAACCTTTACCTCACAATCCAGTGTCTCACACACGTACCCCACACCACTCTTTTGAAGTGGGCGAGACATTAACTGACTGTCTCTATCACTCAACCCACTCTCTTCTGGGCGGTCCTCACACTCATACACCAGGACTTCAACCACGGGGGAACCCCTCTCCCTGCACCTCTCATCCAGAGTCGGTAGAGTCTCCCTCCTTTCACTAGGACTATGGGCCCCTGCGCTAGTTCCCCAATCCACCTCAGGGACACTGCACACGAATGGAGCTACCTCATATCCTTGAATCCCCTGGTGTAGATCAACCCCCTCCTTTAAGTCAGGTGCTACATCTCTGGGTGGGTGTACTACACTGTCATCACTATATACTTCAATTTTGCTGCCACCACTGGACCCCACCCTCTCTGGGGAATCCAGACAATTAAAACTGCGCTCCAGGGGTAACCTACCCTCTGGAGCTAACTTCTCCTTTTCTGCTATCTGCGCGAGGTGCGCCTCCAGCTGGGCAATCTCTATTTGGAGCCTCTCCAATTCCAGCTGGTACTCCCTCTCCCTCTGTCTGCCCAACTCCTCTGGGGACCATGAAGGGGATTGGGTGCTACCCTGTGCACTAGACCCAGCAAGGGACTCCCTACCTATGGGACCTTCCCGCCTGTCCACCAACTCCTCTGGGGACCCTGAGGGGAATCTGGCACTACCATAGGCACTAGACTCATCAAGGAACTCCCCACCTATGAGATATTCCATAACACTTTCTTCCTCCTCTTCAGACTCTCCAGAGCCACCCTCAGACCAACTACCCTCTTGGTAGGTGTACTGGGACTCCAAGAATCTCCATCTGTCTTGTTGCCAAAGTCTCAGGGATGTCTGCAGGGATAGCTGAGTCTCCTTCCTACTCACTGCTAAGCCCTTCTCCTCACAGAACCCCCTTAGCTCCTCTAGACTGTAGGTTAACAGATCATCTATATAAAAGGTAGGTCTCATTTCAGTAAGACCCATTGTAGCAATAACTGGCAATATCAATAATAAAAAAAAAATAGGCTTGCCCGTTGTAACAATCACGGGCAATATCAATAAAAGATAGAAGAAAACTTCTCAAGAAAATGTATGCGGGTAAAAAATCACCGGCAATATCAATTACAATATAGGATCCAACAATTCTCAAAAATGTATGCGGGTACTATCACCGGCAATATCAATAAAACATAGGCTTGCCCATTGTAACAATCACGGGCAATATCAATAAAAGATAGAAGAAAACTTCTCAAGAAAATGTATGCGGGTGAAAAATCACCGGCAATATCAATCACAATATAGGATCCAAAAACTCTCAGAAATGTGTGCGGGTGAAAAATCACCGGCAATATCAATTACAATATGGGATCCAAAAACTCTCAAAAATGTGTGCGGGTGAAAAATCACCGGCAATATCAATTACAATATAGGATCCAAAAAAACTCTCAAAAAAAATGTATGCGGTACGTTATGGTCTGCACTCACTAGTAGTGTACACTATAATTATTGTACCCGATCATAAATGCAAGTCCAGATCCTCACCGCTGACCACCAATGTTAGAAATGGGGGTCTCTAGTTGGCAATGGCTGGCCACTGTCCAAGTAGGGACCCTTCTCCCTAAGTCAGAGTGAGAGGGCTACCCTCTTTAATACCCCTGCTCAACCCTGTGGTAACGTAGCACGAGCAGGTAGGCTTATCTCAGAGGCAGGGTGTGAAGCATTTATGACCATAAACAATAACACAGTGAGGAACACTACAAAGGGACACCACACAAGTAGTTATAAACAATGAGTATCTTTATATAAAGGCAGATTTATCACAAGACCAATAACTGTAAGAGCCACAATACTGTCAAAAATAGGATAGCTGTTGAAGGGCTGTCAAAGATAGTTCAAAGGTTGCAAGAATAAGGTTCAAATTCCAGGCAGGGGTCTCTGCGCCCCTTTCTCGTTCAGAGGTTGCAAAAATAAGGTTCAAATTCAAGGCAGTGGTCTCTGCGACCCTTTCTCTCATAAGACTGTCAAAAATAGGATGGCTGTTGAAGGACTGTCAAAAAATAGTTCAAAGGTTGCAAAAATAAGGTTCAAATTCAAAGCAGTGGTCTCTGCGACCCTTTCTCTCACAAAGTACCTGGGTTTAGTAGCAAAACCAACAAAATGTCGCAAAGAAGTGGTAGCGATGATTCTCGGCACGCGAGGCCGGCGATGCGTTGAAATCCTTGCCGCAAGGGAGGATGATGCGCCGATCTGCGTGATGCGTGCGGAGACACTGCGACCAACTTCTGCACGCTAGGCTGCCGATGCGATGACTTTCTTGCCGCGAGGGAGAAGTCGATGCGACGATCCTGTTGCGCTGTGCGATTGTGTTGCGATGCGAAGAGATGACGCTCCGCGAGGGAGCGACGAAATCCGGTGCGATGCGATGAAAATGGCGGACGCACGGCGTCCGCAAAGCGATGTCTTGAAGCGATGATTTCTTTAGGGGTTGCGAGCACTCGGCGACAGCAGCGCGATGATTTTTCCAGCGCGTCTCAGCTGCAGCGGCTCGCAAAGGGGCGTTAGCGATGGTTTCGTGTTGCGAGCTACCAGCGGCAGCAGCGCGATGATTTTTCCAGCGCTCTCGGCTGCAGCGGCTGCAGCGGCTCGCAAACGTGCGTTAGCGACGATTTCCAGCACTCTTTTCTCTGAAGCAAAACTAGAGGCCCTGGAACTCACAGGAGCCTCATCAGCAGATAGCAATCCTCGCAGGGAGGAAGCAGGAGGTTGGTGGTGGAGTCAGATGTTCCTGAGACTCCAGCAGGAGGCTAGCTCTTTTCCTAGCCCTTGGGTAATTGCTGTAACAAAAATAAAAGTTCTCTCAAAAGTTCCTTTTCCTCTTCTTCAAGGTCCAGTGGTCACTGCTGCAGGCCAGTGCAAGAAACAACATACCAGCACAGGGACAGTCACTTCCTGCAGATTCCTCCAGTGGCACGGACAGAGTTTCCTCTCCAGATCCAAAAGCAATACAAATTGTAGGGGTTTGAGCACAGATATTTATACCCCAAAAGTCTTTGTTCTCAGAAGCTACAAGTCACTGAACCTAGCCAGAACCAGTTCTGCTCAGGCCTGGAGCACTTTGTTTACCAAGCTGCATTCTTCCTTTCAGAAAGAGGGGTCTGCTAGCAGACACACAGTAGGAGGTGGAGCCAGCATTCACCTTGCCAGGCACAGCCCTATTCAGGTCAAGGAGCCACCCCTCCCCACACTCTAAATGCAGATCTCTCTATTCAACCCAGGTCTGACTCAGCCTGCCCTGCCCCTCCAAAACCAGACAGCCAATACACATAACAGCAGAGCACACTGGAAGGCTTAGGCAAGAAAATACCTACTTTCTAAAAGTGGTATTTTCAAACACAGAATATAAAAATAAACTTCACTAAAAGATGTATTTTAATATTCTGAGCTCAGGCATACTAAATTCGTTTTTCTACCATGTTCCTGGGGTCAGTTAGGACTATAGAATGTAATAGTCAAACTGCCCATTCTAGCCTTACAGTAGTGAAAAACGAAATGGGGTGTACTTCACTACCAGGACATGCTACACATACCAAGGCATGTCCTACCTTACACATACAATGCACCCTACCATAGGGGTGACTTACAAGATGCCAAGGGAAGGTTCAGGGGCTGGGAAGTGGGTGCACTTCACAGCCAAGATGGCAGTTCTGGACTGCACACAGACACTGCAGTGGCAGGTCTGAGACACACTTTACAAGCTGCTTCTGTGGGTGGCGCAAACCAGCGCTGCATGCCCACCAGCAGCATTTGGTTTACCAGCCCTGGGCACACACAGGCCACACTACTAGGGACTAACAGGTAAACCAAATAAGCCAATCAGGGATACACCAATTCACAAGACATATTTACAAAGGGAGAGCATATGCACTTTAGCACTGAACAGCAGTGGTAAAGTGCCCAGAGTCATAAAACCAACAGAAACAGGTCAGCAAAAATACAGGAGGCAGGCAAAAAGTTTAGGGGTGACCCGGCAAAAAGGGCCATTTCCAACACAACCCCTTCCAGCCAAAACGCAGGGTAGACCAATCACTACTTTGATGGGCTTCCTGCTTCGGGCGATAGAACACGGAACTGGCCCGCAACTGCAGGGGCATATGCCAGCTCTACTCCAATCTGAACCCTGGTGGATCCCTCTGTCCACACTCCCAGGGCCCACTAAGATAACCAATGGGGAACTCTGCCCCTCACCTGTGGACACCACCTGTGCAGCACCTAACCTTAACTGGCCCCCAGGTGTGTCCCAACAGATAAACAATAAGCCACAGTAGCCACTGACAGTAGTCAGGGATGAGACCCAGGCCTTATACCTCTCAGGGCTCACTAAGACAAGCAATGGGGAACTCTTCCCCTTACCTGTGGACACCACCTGTGTAGCACCAAACCTTAACTGGCCCCCAGGTATGTCCCAACAGATAAACAACAAGCCCCAGTAGCCACTGACAGTAGTCAGTGCTGAAATCCAAGCCCTATACCTCTCAGGGCTCTCAAACTTTTGTGGCATCAGAGAGTGAGGGGCAGTAACCCCAGGTGTCTGGCACCCTTTGTCCACTCTCCCTCCTGTCAGGTCAGGTGACGCACCCTGACACTGACCCACCAGCCCTGGGCCTGTTCCCAGTGGCGGGGCCAGAGACTGGGGTGGGCTCCCCACACCCGGTCCCTCTCTTTGGGGCTCGGTACCCTCCCACTTGGAGCGGTACCCCCTCCAGAATTGTCAGGGCACCTGAGGCAGGTGTCCTGCATAATTCACCCACCAGTTCAGGGGTTCTATCCTGCAACTGGTATCCCAGCATAGGGTCTGTACCCTTAGACTGGGCGGAGGTCAGGGGTGAGGCTGCCCTCTCCCCGCCCCCTTTACTGGAGCCCGGCACCCTCCCAACTGGAGAGGTGCCTCCATAACACAAACCAGGAGGGGCACTGTTAGCAGTTGCCCCTTTCTCCAGATCAGGGGGGACACCCTGAACCTGGCCCCCCAACCTAGGGTCTGTACCCTTAGGCTGGGCCTGTGCCTGGCAACCCAGGACTTCTGGGGGAGTACACCAATTCCCCCCAAGGAAAATACACTCTTCCACAAGTTCAGGGCCTTGTTCATGCAACTGATCCATCAACCTGGAAAACCCTCAGGTGGTACTGGGGTCAGAGGCGAGGACTCCCTCCCTCTGCACCCCCTTCCAGCATACTGCACCCTCCCACCTGGAGTGGTGCTTTTAGGAAAAAATGGTCGGGACACTGCTTACAGTTGTCCCTTCCTCCAGGTCAGACAACACCTGGACCTGACTTACCATCCCAGGGACCAACCCCTGTGGTTGAACAACCGCCTGACCACCCAGGGACTTCCTGGGGAGCACACAGGCTCCCCTCAAGGGAAACACACCCCTCCACCAGTTCAGGGCCTGGACCCTGCAACTGACCTACCAACCTGAAAAAACCCTCAGGGTGCACCTGGGTCAGAGGCGAGGACTCCCTCCCTCTGCACCCCCTTCCAGCATACTGCACCCTCCCACCTGGAGTGGTGCTCTTGAAAAAAATGGTCGGGACACTGCTTACAGTTGTCCCTCCCTCCAGGTCAGACAACTCCTGGACCTGACTTACCAACCCAGGGACCAACCCCTGCGGCTGAACAACTGCCTGGCCAACCAGGACTTCCTGAGGGTGACACATACCTAGAGTGTTGCGTGACAGTCTGCCTGGCACAGAGCTCACGACCTCCTGTCCCTCTGACAGTGCGTGAAGATGCCCCAGGACAGAAGTGGCGTCACCATGGCCAATCCTATGAGGCTCAGCCCTTTTGGCTGGCCCCTGACCCACTGGTTCTTCCACTGGGGACTCTTTCCCCCTTTCATCCCTCAGACTGGACTTCTGTACCCTCACCCTAGGAGTGGCACTGCCAGGCACAAGAACTGATGGAGGCCTGACTACAGGCACTCCCAGCTCACCTAACACTGGGGTACCCCCCACAATAGACGGTCCGTCCAGACAGACTAGGCTCCCCACCTGGTGTTCCCTCATTGAACCATCCAGTCCTGGGGACTGAGGCTGGGGCACTTCGGGACCTATCCCAGTCTCACTCCTGTTCCCACGAGACAGGATGTGAGGCCCTACAACCTCCTCACAACAAGGGGATCCAGCTGTAACACTCCTAACCTTTCCCAGCACTCTGGGTTGGAAAACTTCTGAACCACTTCTCTTAGGGTCATTCCCTAATGCCTCTACAGAGCCTCTGGTACTCACCCAGAGGTCTGCCTCCTGCGCAAGTTCCCTAGGATCAGAGAACTCGCACTCTAACACATGTTGGTTTAGCTCTGGAAAATAGGAACTCACAATATGCTCTCCCACAATTGGATTACACAGTTCCACGAAGGTGCTAACCTTTACCTCACAATCCAGTGTCTCACACACGTACCCCACACCACTCTTTTGAAGTGGGCGAGACATTAACTGACTGTCTCTATCACTCAACCCACTCTCTTCTGGGCGGTCCTCACACTCATACACCAGGACTTCAACCACGGGGAACCCCTCTCCCTGCACCTCTCATCCAGAGTCGGTAGAGTCTCCCTCCTTTCACTAGGACTATGGGCCCCTGCGCTAGTTCCCCAATCCACCTCAGGGACACTGCACACGAATGGAGCTACCTCATATCCTTGAATCCCCTGGTGTAGATCAACCCCTCCTTTAAGTCAGGTGCTACATCTCTGGGTGGGTGTACTACACTGTCATCACTATATACTTCAATTTTGCTGCCACCACTGGACCCCACCCTCTCTGGGGAATCCAGACAATTAAAACTGCGCTCCAGGGGTAACCTACCCTCTGGAGCTAACTTCTCCTTTTCTGCTATCTGCGCGAGGTGCGCCTCCAGCTGGGCAATCTCTATTTGGAGCCTCTCCAATTCCAGCTGGTACTCCCTCTCCCTCTGTCTGCCCAACTCCTCTGGGGACCATGAAGGGGATTGGGTGCTACCCTGTGCACTAGACCCAGCAAGGGACTCCCTACCTATGGGACCTTCCCGCCTGTCCACCAACTCCTCTGGGGACCCTGAGGGGAATCTGGCACTACCATAGGCACTAGACTCATCAAGGAACTCCCCACCTATGAGATATTCCATAACACTTTCTTCCTCCTCTTCAGACTCTCCAGAGCCACCCTCAGACCAACTACCCTCTTGGTAGGTGTACTGGGACTCCAAGAATCTCCATCTGTCTTGTTGCCAAAGTCTCAGGGATGTCTGCAGGGATAGCTGAGTCTCCTTCCTACTCACTGCTAAGCCCTTCTCCTCACAGAACCCCCTTAGCTCCTCTAGACTGTAGGTTAACAGATCATCTATATAAAAGGTAGGTCTCATTTCAGTAAGACCCATTGTAGCAATAACTGGCAATATCAATAATAAAAAAAAAATAGGCTTGCCCATTGTAACAATCACGGGCAATATCAATAAAAGATAGAAGAAAACTTCTCAAGAAAATGTATGCGGGTAAAAAATCACCGGCAATATCAATTACAATATAGGATCCAACAATTCTCAAAAATGTATGCGGGTACTATCACCGGCAATATCAATAAAACATAGGCTTGCCCATTGTAACAATCACGGGCAATATCAATAAAAGATAGAAGAAAACTTCTCAAGAAAATGTATGCGGGTGAAAAATCACCGGCAATATCAATCACAATATAGGATCCAAAAACTCTCAGAAATGTGTGCGGGTGAAAAATCACCGGCAATATCAATTACAATATGGGATCCAAAAACTCTCAAAAATGTGTGCGGGTGAAAAATCACCGGCAATATCAATTACAATATAGGATCCAAAAAAACTCTCAAAAAAAATGTATGCGGTACGTTATGGTCTGCACTCACTAGTAGTGTACACTATAATTATTGTACCCGATCATAAATGCAAGTCCAGATCCTCACCGCTGACCACCAATGTTAGAAATGGGGGTCTCTAGTTGGCAATGGCTGGCCACTGTCCAAGTAGGGACCCTTCTCCCTAAGTCAGAGTGAGAGGGCTAGCCTCTTTAATACCCCTGCTCAACCCTGTGGTAACGCAGCACGAGCAGGTAGGCTTATCTCAGAGGCAGGGTGTGAAGCATTTATGACCATACACAATAACACAGTGTGGAACACTACAAAGGGACACCACACAAGTAGTTATAAACAATGAGTATCTTTATATAAAGGCAGATTTATCACAAGACCAATAACTGTAAAAGCCACAATACTGTCAAAAATAGGATAGCTGTTGAAGGGCTGTCAAAGATAGTTCAAAGGTTGCAAGAATAAGGTTCAAATTCCAGGCAGGGGTCTCTGCGCCCCTTTCTCGTTCAGAGGTTGCAAAAATAAGGTTCAAATTCAAGGCAGTGGTCTCTGCGACCCTTTCTCTCATAAGACTGTCAAAAATAGGATGGCTGTTGAAGGACTGTCAAAAAATAGTTCAAAGGTTGCAAAAATAAGGTTCAAATTCAAAGCAGTGGTCTCTGCGACCCTTTCTCTCACAAAGTACCTGGGTTTAGTAGCAAAACCAACAAAATGTCGCAAAGAAGTGGTAGCGATGATTCTCGGCACGCGAGGCCGGCGATGCGTTGAAATCCTTGCCGCAAGGGAGGATGATGCGCCGATCTGCGTGATGCGTGCGGAGACACTGCGACCAACTTCTGCACGCTAGGCCGCCGATGCGATGACTTTCTTGCCGCGAGGGAGAAGTCGATGCGACGATCCTGTTGCGCTGTGCGATTGTGTTGCGATGCGAAGAGATGAGCGCTCCGCGAGGGAGCGACGAAATCCGGTGCGATGCGATGAAAATGGCGGACGCACGGCGTCCGCAAAGCGATGTCTTGAAGCGATGATTTCTTTAGGGGTTGCGAGCACTCGGCGACAGCAGCGCGATGATTTTTCCAGCGCGTCTCAGCTGCAGCGGCTCGCAAAGGGGCGTAAGCGATGGTTTGGTGTTGCGAGCACCCAGCGGCAGCAGCGCGATGATTTTTCCAGCGCTCTCGGCTGCAGCGGCTCGCAAACGTGCATTAGCGACGATTTCCAGCACTCTTTTCTCTGAAGCAAAACTAGAGGCCCTGGAACTCACAGGAGCCTCATCAGCAGATAGCAATCCTCGCAGGGAGGAAGCAGGAGGTTGGTGGTGGAGTCAGATGTGCCTGAGACTCCAGCAGGAGGCTAGCTCTTTTCCTAGCCCTTGGGTAATTGCTGTAACAAAAATAAAAGTTCTCTCAAAAGTTCCTTTTCCTCTTCTTCAAGGTCCAGTGGTCACTGCTGCAGGCCAGTGCAAGAAACAACACACCAGCACAGGAACAGTCACTTCCTGCAGATTCCTCCAGTGGCACGGACAGAATTTCCTCTCCAGATCCAAAAGCAATACAAATTGTAGGGGTTTGAGCACAGATATTTATACCCCAAAAGTCTTTGTTCTCAGAAGCTACAAGTCACTGAACCTAGCCAGAACCAGTTCTGCTCAGGCCTGGAGCACTTTGTTTACCAGGCTGCATTCTTCCTTTCAGAAAGAGTGGGTCTGCTAGCAGACACACAGTAGGAGGTGGAGCCAGCATTCACCTTGCCAGGCACAGCCCTATTCAGGTCAAGGAGCCACCCCTCCCCACACTCTAAATGCAGATCTCTCTATTCAACCCAGGTCTGACTCAGCCTGCCCTGCCCCTCCAAAACCAGACAGCCAATACACATAACAGCAGAGCACACTGGAAGGCTTAGGCAAGAAAATACCTACTTTCTAAAAGTGGTATTTTCAAACACAGAATATAAAAATAAACTTCACTAAAAGATGTATTTTAATATTCTGAGCTCAGGCATACTAAATTCGTTTTTCTACCATGTTCCTGGGGTCAGTTAGGACTATAGAATGTAATAGTCAAACTGCCCATTCTAGCCTATGAGGAACAGGTAGCCTTACAGTAGTGAAAAACGAAATGGGGTGTACTTCACTACCAGGACATGCTACACATACCAAGGCATGTCCTACCTTACACATACAATGCACCCTACCATAGGGGTGACTTACAAGATGCCAAGGGAAGGTTCAGGGGCTGGGAAGTGGGTGCACTTCACAGCCAAGATGGCAGTTCTGGACTGCACACAGACACTGCAGTGGCAGGTCTGAGACACACTTTACAAGCTGCTTCTGTGGGTGGCGCAAACCAGCGCTGCATGCCCACCAGCAGCATTTGGTTTACCAGCCCTGGGCACACACAGGCCACACTACTAGGGACTAACAGGTAAACCAAATAAGCCAATCAGGGATACACCAATTCACATAGACATATTTACAAAGGGAGAGCATATGCACTTTAGCACTGAACAGCAGTGGTAAAGTGCCCAGAGTCATAAAACCAACAGAAACAGGTCAGCAAAAATACAGGAGGCAGTCAAAAAGTTTAGGGGTGACCCGGCAAAAAGGGCCATTTCCAACAGTGATGATAAATGCATCTAGATCGGCAAGTGTTGTTTACTACTCGTAACTTACATGTATGTACCTTGAAAGAAAGATAGATTGTCAAGATCCTTATAAGTGAGGTTAAGTGTAGTAAACTATACTTCCCTTCATGATCTTTTGTTCTAGATATTTAGGTCTTGATTTTTGTCCTCAGTAGCCTGGAGGAGCACCTGACACCCTGTATCACTGCAGTGCACATTTGACAGAAACTATACATGTAAATTCCTTCAGCAATTCCAAATAGATTAAGCTCACTATATGCCCCAGTGACAGTTTAATTAGACTGACGCCTTTTGCATACATAAAGTTTGGAAAATGTAAACTGGAAATGCTTACTTTTTAGCCTGCAGTGTTTATTCTGACTCTGAGCTATAATAACCAGATTTCCTGCTCCTCACCAGTGTGTGTCAACCCCAGAGGCAGCTCTGTACTGAGCACTTCAAGGGTGAAGGTTCAGAAAGGCTTCTTTGGAGCACAAACTGGAACATCTTCTCTACTTGGTGGAGTGATTGACCGCATCCTCCCAGTGGAGTAATGCAAAATAATGGGGTACCTATGCAGAATGTGATGAGGGGCCCTGAGTTTGATATATCTCAAAACTCCCATATCTTACAAATATTAATTGACCTTGGGCTGAATGCCCCCCCCCGAATGGTTGCCCCCCCCCCCCCCCATGCTGCATGGGCCTGCGGTATGATCCTCCAGCGAACAACAGGGGCCTCTCCAGGGCTATCAATCAGGGGGCAGATTTACAAGCCCCTTCCGCCACATTTTCGTCATTTTTCCCATGTTAAAAGTGACGCAAAAGTGGCGCAAGGGGCTTGTAAATCTGCCCCCAGGTCTGCTGTAGGTTTTTGCGAGGCCAGGATCAGCAAACTCACAGCATCCTGAGCCATCTATGGTAATAGCCATGTTAGATGCCTTGCCTTTAATAACGCGTAACCAAACTTTCATCTTCTTTATTGACTTTTGGCAATCTATAAAAACAACATTGATTAGGCTTCTGCCCTATATAAAGCATTTGTAAACATAGTGTGAGACAAAGCTTTCAGCAACAATGCATTCGGGATGGGTAACCTTCTCTTTCAGCATTTACTGTCAAAGCCTTTAAAGCTGAGCTCAGAACCAAGCACAGCAACTGGATAACCAAAAATTGCGGCTTCCCCGCTTAAATTGTGTGATCTTAAGCAAATATTTTATTGCAGCAAAACTCTTTTCTTCTGTTGACCAGTCAAATTGCTTTGTGACATAGGTCGTGACTGATCTAATTTTTCCATAATTGGATACTTGCGGACTGCTGTTCTTTGCTCTGGAGGCAGGATCGGGCATCAAAAACAAAAAGTCTTGGCCACTTCACGAGCTCAGGAAGTGAAACCACGTCGCTCAACCTAAATCGGGCTCAATTGAGAGATACAATTAAATGCTCCCAATGTCTCGGGCACATTTAGAATTCGGGTCCCGAGTTGCAAATATTTTGCCAGGATAACAGTGAGGCATTATTTGAGCACATAACTATTGCCAATGCCTGCGAGTGGTGTGGTGCTGCTTAGGCAGGCACTAGGACTTCAACAAGCATTGGCAAAGCCAATACATCTCGCCTATGTGATATTGGCTTTGCTAATGTTGATTAGTCGTGCTGTCCAGCAGCGTGCCTGCTGTGCAGCTTGACTAAAAGCTACTGGTGTGGCGAAGAGTGGAGTAGAGTGGAGTGGCATAGAGTGGCGTAGAGTGGAGTGGTGTAGAGTAGAGGGGCGTGGAGTAGAGTGGCATGGCATAGAGTAGATTTGTGTACAGTACAGTGGCGTAGAATAGAGTGGCGTAGAGTAGCATACAGTAGAATGCCGTAGAGTACCATAGAGTGGCATTGTGTGTTGTGGAGTGGCGTAGAGTAGAGTGGAGTTTTGGAGAGTAGAATGGCGTAGAGGGGCACAGAGTAGAGTGGAGTAGAGTGGTAAGATGTACAGTGGCATAGAATGGAGTGTTATAGAGTAGAGTGGCATAGAGTGGAGTGGCGTAGAGTGGAGTGGAGTGGGGTGGCGTAGAGTAGAGTGGCGTGGAGTAGAGTAGAGTGAAGTGGCGTAGAGTGGAGAGGAGTTGTGTATAGTAGAATGGCATGGATAGAGTGACTGAGTGGGGTGGAGTGCAATAGAGCGGTGTGGTGTGAAGTTGCGTAGAGTAGAGTGGCATAGAGCAGAGTATAATGGTGTTAAGTAGAGAGTGTCAGAGTAAAGTGGTGTAGGGTGTCCTTGAGTGCAGTGGCATGGAGTAGAGTGGCGTAGAGTGGAGTGGCATAGAGTAGAGTGGGGTAGAGTAGAGTGACGTACATTGACGTGAATTGTAAACAATACGTCTTGCAGCAAACTGCATGCGCTGTGTATGATAGACCTAAAAACTGGCTATGGGGCACTGTTGGGTACCAGAAGCTCATCATGGACTTAAAGCATCTCCCTTGGCCTGAGGCCTACTGGGGGGAAATGCATGTGGCTGAAAGGCCAGTACAACCCTGAGGGTCACGCACAATTCACTTCCTTCTCCTAAAGTAAATTCTCCTTATTTTATCAAGAAGTGGCCATCTTAAGAGCAAAGTCCCAACATGTACAGGGTCTCATGGTGTCTCAGAGAAGCATCCCTACGTCCAGGCCTCTGCCCTTTCTCTCCACGTCATCACAAGTCTGTACTTCCAAATAGATAAAGCGCAGAAGAAAGGAAGTGCTCCTGTGCAGAACAGCACCACAGACTTCCTACCTCATAATCTCCTGCTTGGGAATCTAAAACTATGATCCCAAAACTCCTGGGCACAGTTGTCTCTTTATGTGGGAAGGTTACGCACAAGACCTGTCCTATGACCCAAAATTAGCATAACAAAGGATTGCTTACTTCTAGGTAGCTTTACGTCTGATTTTCACCCAGGGTTTGTTTAATGGTGGTGGCCGTCCCGAGCCCTTCAGTGCTGCCTGTGCGTTGGACTTTAATGCAATCACTTGCTGTCTTCTGTAATACACGGTAGGTTGTATAGCAAGTCATCTCTTAAACCATTGCACCTGGGTACCCACGCAAACAACAGTATTTGTGCCTTTGCACTATCCACTGTTTTCCAAGCCTCTTTCTGCTTTTTATCTGCTTTACTTACTGCACTGATTCTATGTACTTATGTCTTGATTGGGTAGATAGCTCAGCGAGTTATATGTTAGCTGCTGAAACTGGATTTGATATGCAGATCGCAGATTGAAATTCAACAACTTTCCTCTCAGTCTTTCAACCTTAGCAGGTAGGTGAAGTAGAACTAATGGAATAACCTTGTACAAGGGGAACTACACGCCATGCATTTAAAAAAATAAAGTGACAGAGACATCTATGGAAAGATTCTATGTTGCTACATTTGGGAGAGGAATGAAACACTACTGCGAGGTTTGGCACCACCAATGTAGTTTCCCCCCTGCAATGAGAAAACCCACTGTTATAGCTCTGCATTTATACCCGTGTATTCACCTTTAACAGTTTACAAACTTCGTGCAATCACCGTGAAAGGTGAAATAAGCCCATTGCTGCTTCATAAAGCCTACAATTATGGTACCAACTCTGCCTTGTTTCCCAAATCATTTGGCAATTGCCCACGACAAGCATGGATGAACTATCTTTCAGCTGCCATGGGTGGGTCTGTGCCACTTCGGGACACGCCATCTTGGCACACAGGCTTGCCAAGAGATTATCGTAAGGTGAAGCCCAAATGTTGTTAGATGTAAGTGGCTTAAAGGATGCCCCGCCAATGCCTGACGCGACTGTGTCATCACTTGACGTCTGGAGAGGCCTGCAACATCTCAGCAAAGGGCTCGGGATGTTTATTTAATCTAAGTGCCAACGTCTGCAGGAACGGAGTCTGAACAATGGGCACCATTTGTACCACCGCGGGGGAGGAAGGAGGTCTGATTCAGCGTGATGAATGACAACGCCCGACTGAGAGACCGAATCAGAGAAGATGTTTGCTTGTCTTCTAAGTTCTGAGCCGAGAAACTCTTGGAAAAGGCAGCAGGGAGTCACCCATCATTGAAGGGCAAAACGCGATTCTGTACAGAGAGCCGAGGAGAAGGCACAGACATCGGGAAGGAGGAAGGGAGGGTGGGGAAGAAGAGAAGGCACGGACAACGGGAGGGAGGGCGGGGAGGGGTAAAGAAGGCACGACAACAGGAGGGGGGAGAAGGCACCAAAGCACTGCCTGCAGTAGGAGAACCTCATTAAAGAAAATAGTGCTGTAAGACTAAAGAGAAGACGTACTGTGTAACAACCGAAGTAAAAGGGCCAGTCGCCATGGGAGGTGACAAATGAGGAGGAGGCGGTACTAAGGACGGGCTAACAAGCCTATCGACGAATCAGAAGCCAGCATTTAGGACTGACAATGACACAAGCCAATCGCAAATATGGGCGAAGAGTGGGTGGAGCTTCTATTCATGTAGTCCTCTACAATAAGCCTCGCAGAGCAGCGCATGCGTGCTGGCTCTAGGCTCGACCTAAAAAGGAAGAAGAAAAGTTCAAAGGGAGTACTTGGCCCAACCTCCCCTGATAAGAAAACACACACAGAGAAAGACGAGCACAACAGGAAATAGCATGCTGCAACCTACAGAAAGCAATGAAAACAGAGTGACAAGCGTGCAAACAAACGAAAAGTAAGGGCAGGCTGTAAGCCCCTTTAAGATTTAGTTTCCATTTCAAAAGATTTCACAAGCGCTGTGCAGGTGAAACCTAAAAAGAGTTAAGGACACTATGTTGCCTTTGTAGGCCTTAAGTAAAAGACATAATAAAAAAAGCCTTTCAACGGTTAATTACATTTACTGGGGGCATAAACTGTGGCTAATGTGTTACTGTAACACAACGTGCCTTCTAAAGAACAGACTATAAGAAATTGTTGGGAAAAAAATGGCAAGAAATGTATCCTGTTTAGCAAAGAACAGCTTCTTTGTACCTGTGTTCCATGACTGTGATACATTACTATGCTTCAATATCAAAACTTATTTTGGGTTTGATGTTAGCCAAGACCTTTTGATTTTACTAAAGTTACATGTATAATATACTAACAGGGCCTTTCAGCCACCCCTCTTCATCCATTGTCCAGGTATTGTGTCATTCACATTTTTTTCCCATCCACTATAGCATGAGGCAGTGGGTCAGCCCTCTTCGGCCATTGGCTAACTTCACTTTGAGTGACAGCATTTGATTCTTTCAGAAGGAACATGTCCACACACAAAGTAGTTCCCTTCAGTGCCCGGAACTACATGGCAATGTGTGCTTTTGAGACCAAAAAACATTTTTGCTTTTATCCAATGTTTTGTTTTTGAGATTGATGACAGTGTGACAGCCTCCTCAACAATAGTTTGCAAAACCATGGGAAACAAACAAACATTGACAAAGCCGAAAGGCTTGTCCAACACCTAACCTATTGGCTTTGCCAATGCTTGTTTTAGGTGTCAGTTGATTGTCAGTGGCTTGATTTCACCATATTTAGCCAAACAGAGAAGTTGTCACTGTAAATAAGCAAACGTTCTGTCCACAAGCACAAGTTGTCAGCAAACAATATTTAATTGACATGTATTGACATGGATTACGGAGGATATTTTCTAGGATTACCAAGTAACTTTAGTAAATCGTAAGATGCAACGTAAAAGGAAGGAGCGACAACATTGACTCATTTGTAATCCGTATCATTCGAGACAGGGTGCCCTTGGTATCCAATTGACAATAAGGAATGAGGACGTGTTTCATCATAGGAAGAAGGCCAGCTGGAATCCTAAACTGGAGAAGCCTATGTCACAAGTGCGCTCAGCCCACTGTGTATACAGACATTTTAAAATGAAATCAGATCTCATACCTTGTGATCAGAGGCACTTTAAACAAAAGATTTAAGTGTTGGAGCTATGTTCTTGTTTGAAGTAAGAAATATTGCAGATAAAAGATAACTCATTTAAAGAAAGATTTGATATACCATTTTCAATAATGTATATGATGTTAAGCCTTTAACTATAGGTTAATGGTCACCTCAATCACATTATAATTATAATTTTTCTGTTGGTTAAAGATGTCACTCCCAGGACAGGTGAGCCAACCCATAATTTGCTGAATTATCTAACCGCAGTAAGACAATGATTGCAAAATATCACTATTACCAATGACTCGTTTTTAGGTTGAGCCTAGCGCAGTGCGCATGCGCTGAACTAGGAATCGACCTCTTGGAATCACTTCAGCTTTCTCCAGCTTTTGTAGAAGCTCGTGCGTGTTGTGCTCACACACGATTGGCCTTTGCGTCTGGCTTTAGTACGCAATTGGCCAAAGGCGTGTGGATGTCCCAGCTTCTTGGGGAATGTTTACTCCCAGAGCGTTTTGCTCTCAGGAGCCAGCAGCGGCGCGCAGGGGCCATCTGTTTTTAATTAGCGTGGCCGCGCTTGCCTCCCACGCAGTCTCTCCTCCCCCTTTTGCAGTCCGTGGTTGTAATGAAACTGCGCAGGGGCCATCTGTTTTTAATTAGCGTGGCCGCGCTTGTGGGGAGAGGCGCTGTGCTTAAGGGTACGAGCGCTAATTTACTCTACTGTCACCGGTGTGTGTGTGTGTTATTACACAAAATGATTTAATGCGTTCTGCACTTTCGAACCCCCATAAGGGGCACAGTCGCAGCTGAGCGCCCAGCAGCCAAGGTGCGGTGCATGCACACTGTACACGGATCCGAAGACACCCACAGAGGCACAGAGAAGACTTGGGCACCGCAGCAGCAAAACAGACACATTGTGCACACACACAGAGGCACAGGCCGGGGCTCGGCACTGGAAGCAGTAGTGCTCACAATGTGCACACACCGTGGTGTTTACACTGTGCACACATCCGGATAGACACGCACAGAGACGCAGACAGGAACTGGGCACCAGAAGCAGTAGTGTGCACACTGTGCACACACCGTGGTGTTCACACTGTGCACACATCCGGATAGACACGCACAGAGATGCAGACAGGAACTGGGCACCGGAAGCAGTAGTGTTCACACTGTGCACACAACTGGGGAGACACACACATATAGGCATATACATGAGCTGGGCACCGGAAGCAGTAGTTTTCACACTGTGCACACAACTGGGGAGACACACACATATAGGCATATACATGAGCTGGCACCAGAAGTAGGCCGTGGTTGTAATGAAACTTATCCTCTTTGTTGTCCTTTAGTCACGATCTTTATGCAATTTTTATTGAATGATAAAATACGAAATAATCAGGGCTCAATGGGCCCCTCTGGCCTCTGGGACCCGGTGCCACTGCACCTCCTGTACTTATGGAAGATTCCCCCCTGAGCTGGAGGGGAGGGGCTTAGGGGATTGTATCGGAAACAGAATTAGCGTCACAGTTGTAATTAGGAACTTGGACCTGAGAAAAGTGCAGCTGAAAAGACAACACAGTGCTGGAGTGTGGGCAGTGGACTTTAAATAAACCTCAGTTTGTGTAAGATAGCGTGGTGGGCTAAGCTTCTGCTGCTGTGATCTTGTACAACCTGCAAGTTATCGTGGTGGACTATGCCCCTGCTGTGATCTTGTACAACCTGCAAGTTATCGGCTTGGCTCGCAGCAGACCCTCGAGTCGCAGCCTTCCGATTCTGAGATAGTATTTGTGATTGGTTCGGAGAAATAGTAATCAAGAACAACTAGTATTTATAGCGCCATGAACTTGCAAGCACATGTGAAAAGTCGGCCGCGCGTCTATGCTAATGGCTTCACAGAACTAACTCTGAAAATGAGCCTGTCTGTTAGAAATGAAAATGTTCCTGGCACCGAAACCGACTTGCGGCTACCAAAAATGTTTACGGAGGTTTTGTGTGTGCGTGTGTATGTGTGTTTGCGTGTGTGGAGGGGGGCTCACAGCTAGCCGTATTTTAGACCGAAAGACTTATCCTCATATGCTCTAGGTAAGCCCGTGGAACAAAGCAGACCGAAAATACAAAACGAAGTGTTGGTAGGCGCTATGAGCTCCCAGGCCCCTCGGGCGTTATTAGAACAATAGCTCAAGGGCAGTGCGTGCGCCTACTGTAGCCATTTGTAACCTGAATGGTGCTAAGCAGACTCTGCCTTTCATCCTTCTCAGGTTAATGAAATGAGAACACTTGAGGTTGGTAATTGTTACTTCTGTTTCACGGGCGCTGAGATACCCAGGATATTATTGCTGTTGAAAAAGGCCATTTATTTTTGTTTAAAGACAGGCGCTGGCACGCATCTCGCAATCCCTCCCCCCACCCCCCGCCAAAAAAAAAAAAAAAACACCGGACCCTTAGATGCTGAGCTGTTAGTGCAGGAGGTAGGAGGTGGGCAGAGGGAGGGTTATCTTCTGAGGTCACACATCAGTATCAAGGAGAGCGCTGTGATGCCATGCAGTGCCTGCCCATCTCTCCATCCTCCCCCCGCCTCCCCCAGCTCCACCCCCTCCTCTCGCCTGGCACCTTTGCTTATCCTTACAGACACTCCTGCTCTTCCCCATTCGAAATGGGAGGGAACGGGGGCTGCAACGTCTTCTAGCTGACTAGACAGCTCTGCAGGTTTGCGCTCCTGCTGAGGAGATCTGTATAGAGTGGAATTAGCTTTGTATCTCCCTTGACTAGATTAGTCGGTCATTCTTCTGAAGTCGATACAATGAGACCTTTTAAGACTGCGTGTGGTTTTATGAATATGCAAGACTTCCGTGCAGGCGACATAAAGGACATTGGCATATTGTCGACCAACTTCCCACCCCCGCACTCCCAGAGGCAAAGGCTGCCCTGCTCGGGAGATGGAACCACGGCCTTGGCAGCAGGACCCAACGCTGGTTGGACCCGGAGACGGCACAGCTGGCAAAGGGGCCTCGTGTCATGGATGACGCCTTTATCCGGCCCCAGATTCGTACCCATAAACAAGGTCGGATTGGGACAAAAGACAGCGGGCACCAAAATAAACATGCCTCCCTGTTAGTGAATCACATAGCTTAAAAAAGTGACCAAAAGTTGCCCATGTGCTCGAATGGGGGCAGTTTTAAACCTATAAAGACACGCTACTTAGGTGTTTTTGCAAAGTAAGGGAGAATGTCTGCATGTGTGCTTGAGGCAGACAATGTGTGCGGTAATAGCAAACAAATGAACAGCAAAACCCACCCAGATCATAAAACGGGACCACAAACAGCAAACAAGCATTGGCATAGCCAATAGGTCTCGCCTTTGGGACCTTATAAGTGTTTAGCCATGCAACAGTTGATGTTGTTGCACCAAGGATATTGTGCTGGATAACTAAACACTTATAAGGTCCCAAAGGCGAGACCTATTGGCTATGCCAATGCTTGTTTTTTTACTTTTTGGACTTTTCGTTTAAATGTCTGAAAGATTTTTTTAGAAAAGTTGTTCATCGTTGCTTGATCTCCATACACGGCTTCTTCCAGGCTCTCCCCTTCTGCACTGACTCTTATAAGATAGACCCAGTGTAGAGTTGCACAACCCCCATCACAGCTGCCTTGAGGACTTGTGGAATGCATCACCCAGAAGACCTCCTGGAGGTTTGAAGCATCCATGAAGACTTGTTCAACTTTTGGAGAAGTTTGAGTTTAGACATTTCCAAACTCCAGAAGACTGGGGCTAGGTGTTGTGGGAACCAGATAAAGGTGCAACCTCGCTGGATCATCCTTCTTGGAACGTGTCGCTGTGAAGTCTGAGGCCCTTGTAGGACCATAGAAATCAGGTATCGGAACTTGTAGAGCCCGACTCTGTCATGGCTCCATGCCTTCCTCCACTGAAGGATACTGAGCTCCAAAAAAGTTACTCAGTCAGAGGTTAAAGAGTGCAGTGGCAAAAAGGTGGTAAAGTGACCCCAGCACTAAGAGTGGATGTAACTTGCGTAATTCTGTGAAGCATATTCATGGGGAATTTCCTACAAATTCCGTTAGATTACACGGAATAACTTGAGAAAATTAATTCTGCATTTAGAGTTATTGGTGCAAAAATGCCCCCTCACATCCAAAATTGATGCAAGGGTACATTGTGTGCTAAGAAAGAGTGCTAAATGCAACGGAACATGAATAGCAGCATAAGCAGCCGTTCGCGTTTGTTAAATGTGCTCTTGTAGTAGGATTTCCCCTAACTTACTCCTGGCATTTAGCGCTAGTGTTTTAGCGCAAAATGCACCCTCACGACCAAAATGGCTGCAAGGCTGCATTGTGCTATAAGAAAACAATGCTAAATGCAACAGAATATAAACAGCAATGCGAGCAGACCTTCACGCTCGCTAAATGTGCTCTCGCAGAAGATTTTTCCCCCAAATTACTGTTAAGTATGCAAGCGGGCATCGTCACATTATTATCGGTAATTCCACGTCAAAGAATACTGCAGAATAACCAAAATTACTCCGATTACTCCAGCATAATTAAAATGACTCCGAGGCCTTCCCAGCACCTAGAGGACTTTGGCGGCTGCAGTTTTCACTTTTGTCCCGCTTGGAGAGTTGGTGCCAAAATCCCAGGCTTCAGTAGCACTACTAATTCTCATGATTCCTACATTGTGGAGCCCTCAGCAGCGGCCAAAATGCCCTGTTCTGCCATGTTGAAGGATCTTTATCTTCAGGAAAACAACTAAGTCAGAAGGTAAAATTAATCATCATTGTGAAGCAGAAGGCTTTACCAGTCCAGGCTCCATGGTGGTTACTCTGACTATGTGCCTAAGACCTATGACCTGGTCACCCACACCCCCTACCAGTAGTGGCTGCTACGGGGCAGCAGTGGTGGGACGGGAAGGAGGGGTTGAGAAAAAAGAAAAGGAAAAAAAAAAAAAAGAACATTTCACTTACCTGCCGGCTGCCCCCTCTCCTTCGTCCTCTTCGGTCGACGCAGGCAGCACACAGGCTCCCACACTCCCCTAAGCCAATAACGACACTGCTGTCATCAGCATCTCAGCAGCGTTGTGAATGGTCTGAGTGGCCTGGTTCGGCGCTCAGACACGTAGGTGGAGCCTCTGTATGTTCTCCACCCAGCTGTGCAATACAGTTGGGTGGAGAACATGCTAAGTGCGCATGACTGTTTGGCTCGCCCAAGACGGCCGGCCAAACTGTCATGCGCACTTAGAAAGTGCCCACCACTCCTCCCCCTGCTTTGTGGGCAGCCCTGCCCCGCCCGCACCTACAGAGCCAGTACTAAAAAATAAAATGATAATAACATGGTGTTATTATCATATTATTTTTCCTGTGGGGCGACGCTCCTCCGCCTTACATTGAATTGAGGGTTCTCCAATATTTATTATCTACACTTATTGCTTTCTTCACAAATCATAACACTTCTTCACTAAAAGTTGTTGTTTGGGTTCAGTTTACCAATAAATGTTCTTCCTTTTACTACATTGGTTTTGGAATACTAGCTGTTTGTGTATTTTTATTTTATTTTGCTGCTTCTAAAATATTTTACATGCATTTACTTATAACGTCTACCTAAAATCTACTTTTTTATTTCTTTGGTACGGGGTTACCTAACTGTTATGGAGCTCGTCCTCTTGGGTGATGATCTAGTGTCTCAGAGTACTCACCATAAGTATTGACAGGGGAGCTCGACTGGAAAGTCCTCTTACTATTTCTATTCAGACCAGCGCAGTCGTTTTCTTTCTTCCGTCAACATGGGCTTAGTCATGTGCCTATGTTTGTTTACAAAGTTCTAGTCAACTAAAAGGCAACATTTTGTCAGCAGTTACAGAAGCAGGCACATCATGGGAGGAAAAAGGAGGGGGAACAACAGACAGCATCAGGAGGCACAAAAGAAGAAAGCCAGGAAGTATGCAGTATTGGGCAGAAAAGCTACACAGAAAATGGCATGCTTTGTAAGGAGGAAAAGGACGACATGGGATGTCTTCCCTCAAAAAACAAAATTCAAATATACAATTAAACTCATTGATGACTTTTATATTCATAGCACCCTAATTCCAGGGCTAGAGCGGTTGACCGCGAAGCTGGGGAACCGGGTTCGAGTCTTTTGCAAGGGCAGCTCAACATCCTGTGATTCTGGGCAAATCACGCAATCTCCCTTTGCTGAACAAAAATGAATGCGTCCTTGTGTAACGTAACTGGCGCTCATGTAAAACGATCTTATACCTTCGGGTCACGTTCGCGCTATATAGAACTCCGGAGAAAAAAAAACAATTTCAAATAATCCTTTTTTGGCAAGTGTGAGATTTGGGGGTCTCTAGTTGGCAATGGTTTGCACCTTTGTCCAAATAGGGACCCTTGCGTCTAGTCAGGGTAAGGGGCTACACTCCTAAAATAACCCCTGCTCACCCCCTTGGTAGCTTGGCAAGAGCAGACAGGCTTATCTCAGAGGCAGTGTGTAAAGCATTTGTAAACACATACAGTGAAAACACTACAAATGGACACTACACCAGTTTAGAAAAATAAGTAATCTTTACTAGACTTAACACAAGATCAAACGACAAAAATCCACAATACTGTAATCAAAAATGAGTCTTTAAAATGGTAGAAATAGCTTAGTTCAATGCAGATGATAAGTGCGACACTTTACTCTCACAGTACCTTGGATGCGTCACGCAATACAAACAAAAAGGGTCGCAGGGAAGGTGATGCGTCGGTTCCTTACACTCAGGGGAGTGGATGCGTTAGTTCCTTACTGCTGCGCAGGGGAGTTGAGGCTTGCTTCCTTACTGTGTGGGGAGTTGATGCATCGGTTTCTTACTGTGATCCGGTGCGATGCGACAAGATGGCGCCTCGATGCGATGACGATCCGGTGCGATGCGACAAAATGGCATCTTGGTTACGGTGCGACAACGTAGATGCGATGTATGCATGCCCGACGCCAGTGAGGCGACTCGGTGAAGTTCTGAGCCGCGACAGGCCCTGCGACACGCTTCTCCGGTGATGAGACGGCGACCTCTGCGGCGGCGGCGCGCTTCTGCGGTGATGCATCGCGCTTCAGCGGTGATGGGAGGGCGAACAGCTGCGGCGGCGGCCCGCTTCTCCGGTGATGCGATGGCAACCTCAGCGGCACGCTTCTCCGGCGATGCGCAGCACCTCGGCTATGATGCGGCGGCAACTGCTGTGGCGGTGATACGCTTCTCCTTCGAGAGTCGCGCTTCCAGCTCCCAGCGACACGCAGTCTTCAAAAGGGCCCAACACAACAGCAGGCACCTCTTTGCAGGTAGAATTCCCAGCAAGGGAATTCAGGGGAGCTGGTTGGTGAAGGCGTGTATCCCTGAGACTTCAGGCAGGAGGCAAGCTCAATCTTCAAGCCCTTGGAGATCTTCTTCAAGATGATGAAAGTACACACAAAGTTCCTTCCTCCTTTCTTTGGCAATAAAGTAACCACTGCAGGCCAACCCCAACAGCACACAGCACAGGGGCAGTCTCCTCCTTCAGTTTCCTGGTTCTTCTCCTCAGCAAAGGTTCGTCTTGATTCCCAGAAGTGATCTAAAGTTCTGGGGTCTGGGCCCCAATATTTATACCAAGAAAGTCTTTTTTCTCTGGAGGCAGAGAGTGTCTGTGCCTGACCAAACCAGTTCTGTGCAGCTTCCTGGCAGGAGGTGGAGACAGCATTGTTTGAGAGCAGACCTGGCCCAGGTAGCTGAAAGGAAATCTCCTCCCCCTTGTTGTGGGGTCGTAATAAGCGGTCGTAGGCTAGGTCGTTTTAGGGAATCTTTTATTTTTCCGTACAACTTCCTGGTGGTATGGGACAGTCTTTCGGGGGAGTATGGCGTCTGTTCCGCCTTCCGCCTGCTTCTCCTTTGTTTCTCCAGCTTGAGCCTTTCTCTCCGGGATCTGGTCCTCCGCAGGAGCTCCCTCTCCGGGGTGTAGGTAGGAGGCAACGGGGATGGTTGAGCAAGGGGAAACAAAGATACACGGTGTAAGGCTTCCGTTCTAGAAGTAAGTCAGGGATAGGGTAGTGCTGGGGACACCTCACAAACAACCCGTGCTCGGAACGGCCGCGTGAAAGTGAAGGGGGGGGGGAAAAGGTGCAAGCGGGGCGACCGCGTTCTGCCCTCCCGGACCTCTAATAGTCGGAAGAGTCCATCCTCCCTAACCACCCTGTAAACCGGTCCCGTACCTGGGTTAGCCACGCTCCTCCTGGAGCGTGACTCGGCGAAGCGTGGTGCCGGTGGCCTCCTGGCGTAGCCTGTACTCCTCGGGATCCCGTACCGCTGTTCTCTCTCTGTTCTCCAAAGTCGCTCCTCTCGGTTCTCTCTGTTCCGTTTCTCCCGTCTCCTCCGGTGTCGGTGCACACCTGCGTCTGGGATTCCTCGCTCCTTATTGGCAAGTTCGTCGTGACGTCGAGGAGAGGAGGAGTCTCGTCAGCAGGGAATCCCCAATTAAAGGCGCTGTGCTCTTGATAATCCGGGTCCTGTAATAGAGGCTGGTTTGGGGAATCCCAGTCATCCTGCTGCAGGGAGATAAGGGGGGGAGAGAGTGGCGTTGCAGTCCACCAGTCAACAGCGTCCTCCGAGCCCACCTTGCCACACATCCCCTCCATCGGATTCTCCCGATCGGGGAGAGGAAACACCCGGGACAAATAGTCAGCACTCCCATTCTCCTTCCCTTTTCGGTGGCGTACATCAAAGGAGAAAGGCTGTAGTGACAAAAACCAGCGGAGAACCCTGGGGTTTTGGGATTTGTGTCTACACATCCACTGTAGGGGAGCGTGATCTGTATATAAGATAAACGGACGCCCCTCTAGGTAGTACCTTAACTTATCAACTGCCCACTTCACTGCCAAACACTCACGCTCTATCGTAGGGTACTTGGTCTCCCTGGGGAATAGCTTCCTACTTATATACAGGACTGGATGCTCTACCCCGTCCTCAGCTATTTGGGACAATACCGCACCCAACCCATAGTTGGAGGCATCGGTGTGTAAAATGAACGTTTTGGTGAAGTCAGGGGAGGTCAGTACTGGGCCTGTGGTTATGGTGTTTTTGAGTTTCTGGAATGCCTCCAGCATTTCTCTGGAGGGGTGTAACAAACGGTGCGGCTTCATCTCCTTGCGGAGAACATCTGTCAATGGGGAGGCTATTTCTGAGAACTGGGGGACAAAGCGTCTATAGTACCCCAATAAACCAAGGAATGCACGTAAGTCCCTTTTTGTGTTGGGAAAGGGAGTGTCTGCTATAGCCCTCACCTTCTCTGCCTAAGGGGCTATTACGCCATGTCCTAAGACATATCCGAGGTATTTCACTTTGTGATAAGCGGCTCTGGATTTCCGTGAGTTGATGTGGAGCCCTGCATGTTCCAGGGGTTTGAGGATTTTCTGCAGGTGTATTAGATGTTCCTTCCACGTTGCACTGTAGACTACAATATCGTCCAGATAGGCTGAACTGAAGGAGGGGAATTCGCTGAGGACGGTGTTCATGAGCCTCTGAAACGTGGCAGGGGCTCCATGTAGGCCGAAGGGGAGGACGTTGAATTCATATAGACCCTCTTCCGTTGCGAATGCGGTCTTCTTCCGGTCTTCTTCACGCAAAGGAACCTGCCAGTATCCTTTGGTTAGGTCAAACGTAGTTATGTATCTGGAATCACCCAATTTCTCGATGAGCTCATCAACCCGGGGAATAGGGTAGGCATCGAACGTGGAGATGGAATTCAGCGCCCTGAAGTCCATACAGAACCGGGTTGAACCGTCCGGCTTGGGGACCATGACGATGGGTGATGACCAGTCGCTTATGGAGGGACGTATCACCCCCAGCTGAATCATGTCTTGCACTTCCTTTCTCACCGCAGCCCTTTTCGCGGCGGGAATCCTGTACGGCCTCAGTTTGACTTTTTTTCCGGGTTGTGTCTCAATCCGATGTTCAGTCAGAGTGGTTTTTCCGGGGGTGTCTGAAAAAAGGGGGGCAAACGGCAGTAACGTGGCCACCAGGTCGGCCTTTTCCTCCTTGGACAACTCTTCATTCATCACGAGGAGGTCTAGGGTGTTACCTCCTGGCAGGGAGGTTGGGAGTGTCAGATGTGCTGTGGTAGGTAAGGGTCCCAACCATTTCTTCAACAGGTTTATATGATAAGTCTGTTTCCTGTTAGGGGAGACCTGGACCTGGTACGTGGTTTTGCCAAAGACCCCCACCACTCTATATGGGCCTAGCCACTCGGCCTGAAACTTCTTTGCCGTGGACGGAAGCAACACCAGGGCCCAATCTCCGATAGCCAGCTTTCTCCATTTCTTCCCTTTATCGTAGCACTTTTTCTGTCGTTCCCGACTCCTCTCGAGATTGGAGTAGGCCAAGTCCCTTAGTTTCCCGATTCGAGAACGCAGTTGATTAGTATACTCTAGCAGGGATTTCTTCTCGTCCTCGGCTTCCTTCTCCCAGGCGTCCTTAGTCCTTTCTAACAACGTTCTGGGTTGCCTCCCATACAATAGCTCGAACGGTGAGCAACCCAGGCTGCTTTGTACTTGCGCTCTCAGGACATATAGGGCCAGCGGCAACAGTCGATCCCAGTCCCTGCCTTCCACAGTTAGCATTTTCTTTAGAGTAGTCTTCAGTGTTCTATTATATCTCTCCACGAGACCGTCGGTTTGGGGATGATATACCGACGTCCGCAGTTGGTGTAGGTCTAGGGACCGACAGACCTCCTTCATCAGCCGTGACATGAATGGCGTGCCCTGGTCCGTAAGGATCTCCTTCGGAAACCCCACCCTCGAGAAGAACTCCATTAGTTTGTCCGCGATGTTCTTCGTGGTGGGAGTTCGAAGTGGAAAGGCCTCAGGGAATCTAGTAGCGTAGTCCACGATGACCAACGCATAGAGATTTCCTTTTTGAGTCTTGGGTAAAGGTCCAATCAGATCCATCCCTATCCGTTCAAACGGTCTTCCTATCACGGGCAATGGCTGAAGTGGTACGGCTGGCGGACGCTGTAAGTTCTTTTTCTGGCATATACCGCATTCCTGGCAGTGTACCTTGATGTCTTTGTATATGCCCGGCCAGAAGAAATGACGCAACACGTTGTGTGTTGTCTTTTCCGTACCCATATGTCCAGCTGTGAGGTGGGCGTGGGAAAAGAAGAGTACCTGTTCTCTGAAAGACATGGGGACCAGTAGCTGGGCCGGTTCCTCGGCGGTTCCCTTTCGGTATAATAGGTCGTCCTGGATCAGGAATCGGGGGTAGGAGGTAGAAGGGGTGTTTAGACTCATGTGGGCGGCTTCCCAGGCATTAAATAGGGTGGGGTCATTAGTCTGGGCAAACTTAAAACTCCTATCCAGTACCCAAGCTCGGGAGTTATGAAAGCGGATTGAGGGGTTGACTGGTTTCCCTTCCTTTTGTTTTCTATATTGTCCTGGAACAGAGACAGAAAGTCCGGATTGTCCGTCCCAAGAATGAGATCCTCGGGTACGGTATCCAGCACCCCTACCCTTACAGTACAGGGGGACCCAGTCAGAGGGGTAATGGTAACGGAAGCCAGGGGATAGGGTTTGACGTCCCCGTGTACGCACCTTATGTGAACCAGGGTATCCGGGATGTATTGTGAGGGCTGAATGAGGGTTTTCTGAATAACAGATTGCCTACATCCGGAGTCTAAAAGTGCCTGGATTACCCTCCCGTTCACTTGTACACTTACATAAAAGGAGGCCCCCATCTCGGCAGTATATAGGACTGATCTAGGGATGTAACCCACTTCCATGGGTTCGTCCGCTGGTTTCCGTTTGGGGCACATTCGTGAGATGTGTCCCCATTCTCCGCACTCGAAGCACTGGGGCCCTCGAAAAGTGGGGGCTTCTGGTCTGGAGGGTCGGGGTTTCGGATAGTCATTCTGGGGTTTATGTATCTTCTTCTCCGGCCATCCAGGGACTGTTTTGGTTGTCTTCTCTGTTTCCCATGTCATTGTCCTTGGCTGAGCGCGGGAATAGGTGGTTGCCATTTCAATGGTATGTTCCGGGGAAAGGTGGGTGTGTTGCCTCAACCACCTCTGTGTGCCATAGGGGAGGGCCTCCATGAACTGCTCCAGGTATACGCGGTTCATTATCTCTTCTTTGGTACTGGTGGTCGGTTTCAGCCACTTATCGGCGGCCATCTTCAGGCGGAAGAACAAGGTTTTGGGGTTCTCCCCTGGTAGGCCCCTTTCTTTTCTAAAACGTACCCGGTATGCCTCTGCATCCAAACCCAAGTGGTCGAGTATTATGTCCTTTATGTCCTGATAAGGGGTGTCACCGGTAGCGTTGGCCACTTGGTAGGCGGATTGGGCTTCCCCCGTCAGCAGAGGTGCTAGAAAGAAAGGCCATTTGTCTTCAGGCCAGCCACATGCTCTTGCGGCGCGCTCAAAGTTCAACAAGAACGCGTCCGGGTCTTCCCCGGTCACGTATTTCTGCAAAGACACCCCCGCCAGTCCATGCGTGGGGCCTCTGCGTTCTCGTGGTACCGGAGTCCCGGGTTCCTGTACGAGCTTCTGTAACCCTTCTATCTGGGCAGTGATGGTGTGCTTGAACACCTCCCTGTCCGCTTGGGCGGATGACAGCTGCCGTTCTACAGCCCACTCTAGCTTCTCCTGGCCCTTGATGAGGTTTTGGACGACCGCGTCCATCTCGGGTGCACAGATGGACTGAGGTGGTGATCCCACGTCTGACACCAGTTGTTGTGGGGTCGTAATAAGCGGTCGTAGGGTAGGTCATTTTAGGGAATCTTTTATTTTTCCGTACAACTTCCTGGTGGTATGGGACAGTCTTTCGGGGGAGTATGGGGTCTGTTCCGCCTTCCGCCTGCTTCTCCTTTGTTTCTCCAGCTTGAGCCTTTCTCTCCGGGATCTGGTCCTCCGCAGGAGCTCCCTCTCCGGGGTGTAGGTAGGAGGCAACGGGGATGGTTGAGCAAGGGGAAACAAAGATACACGGTGTAAGGCTTCCGTTCTAGAAGTAAGTCAGGGATAGGGTAGTGCTGGGGACACCTCACAAACAACCCGTGCTCGGAACGGCCGCGTGAAAGTGAAGGGGGGGGGAAAGGTGCAAGCGGGGCGACCGCGTTCTGCCCTCCCGGTCCTCTAATAGTCGGAAGAGTCCCTCCTCCCTAACCACCCTGTAAACCGGTCCCGTACCTGGGTTAGCCACACTCCTCCTGGAGCGTGACTCGGCGAAGCGTGGTGCCGGTGGCCTCCTGGCGTAGCCTGTACTCCTCGGGATCCCGTACCGCTGTTCTCTCTCTGTTCTCCAAAGTCGCTCCTCTCGGTTCTCTCTGTTCCGTTTCTCCCGTCTCCTCCGGTGTCGGTGCACACCTGCGTCTGGGATTCCTCGCTCCTTATTGGCAAGTTCGTCGTGACGTCGAGGAGAGGAGGAGTCTCGTCAGCAGGGAATCCCCAATTAAAGGCGCCGTGCTCTTGATAATCCGGGTCCTGTAATAGAGGCTGGTTTGGGGAATCCCAGTCATCCTGCTGCGGGGAAATAAGGGGGGGAGAGAGTGGCGTTGCAGTCCACCAGTCAACAGCGTCCTCCGAGCCCACCTTGCCACACTCCTACTCTCTATTCTATGAGGTATTGTCGTGTGGTTTGTGGCCTCATGGTCTGCCTTGCTTACTTAGCTTGGGCCTGGCTGCCATGATGCCTTTTCTGCACACGTTACTTTGTGCCTTTGTTTTTCCAGCCTCTGCTTATGCCCGGCTATTTTAGACCTGTCTGCATTTCTGCCTTTTACCTTTTCTCCTGTTCCCTGTGGGTTACATCTGCACAACATGTACAAGGTCGAAAAACAACGTCCCTTGTTCTTGCTGATCTGGTCAGTCCCTCACACCTAGACATAACACGACGTACAGCTGCACTGGAGGAATTCGTGTGCGTTTTAATATTGTGTTTTCACTGTATAGGGGCACTTGGAGAAATACCTCTCCAGAGAGAAGAGCTGTGCTTGTCTGATGATGTAAACCTTGCATCTAGATATTGAGGTATGAGGGTCTACCTGACAATGCCCAGAGGTCTTCTATTTTTATAATAAACTAGTTATTAGCACGGGGAGGGTGGACAGGCCATTTAGCCCTATATCCACCATCTTTATAAAATGCTTTCCCCATTTGTATTCTATGGAATTGTAACTATGCTTATTATTTTATTCTTATGCATTATGCTGATAGTACTGGCACGTGTACTGTATCTTAGAGCACGATAGTTGAAATAAACATTTTAAACTATACTGTGTCTCGTATTACGCACGTTGTGGACAGGTATGAGTGAGTTATGAAAGAGTGTCCTTGCTCCCGCGAGTCCTGAGAGAGAGAGACCGTGTTCTGGGTTGTCTAATCATTGGTAGCATCGTTGCTAATGAGACGCTAAAGCTAGTCGGATTGGGATTGTGGGTACTAAGGTGTATGGTTGGCTCACCACTATTCTCCGAGGTCCTATTATCCTGTGCATAGCTCTGTGTATGTGCAGAATCCCTACAACATGGCACCCAACGTGGGGCTGCTTATCTGCGAGACGCTTGAGTAGTACTTGTGCTTGTCCACAACACCCTTTGCGGACGCTTCCGGAGGCGTGTGTGAAGGTGGTACCTCCTATATTGACGTTTTTATAGGTTTTTTCAAGCTTGAAGTTGTTAAAAGGTGTTTAAACACAACCCTATATTGTGCTGCCTCCTACTACTAGGTTGTCGAATATTTTTAGCCTTAAATGGCTGTCCAAATAGCGGCACATAGCCGCGCAGCGCTCCGGGCACACTTGACAGTGTATGGAGTGCCTGACGCGGGTGTCGAACTGATCTTTGTGGTACAAGCAGATCCTGCTTACCACTTTGAAGTATTTTACTCTTGGATCACCTTTCCGGCGGTGGATGGGACTGATAATTTGTTCCATGAATATACAGCCACCGCTGTTCCTAATCTCTATAGGCCTTATAGGAATCTTGAAGTACCGCTCACGGCATGGCAACACCGTGTTTGGCCCTCCCCCAACCGATTACCTCGGTTCGTTTAGGCCCCTTATCGATTGAAGGGGCCACTTGGCCTGTTTTGGCCGGGTATACCCCACATCCGCGTTATATGACGCTTCTGGTCGCTGACCTGCGTAACTTGCATTCGTCTTTGATACGTGTGCATAGAGCTTTAGTACAGTATGTTACTGGCATCATCCAGGGAGCCCCTCCTGGAGTTGCAGCTCATCCAGCTGGGCCTGGCGGCGTAACCATAAGTCCCGTCATGGTTAATTCGGTGATGGGCAAGCGCCCACAAAATAAGGTCGATTTACCTTATTGGCTTGCAGAGAAATTTGTTGTAGGTATTCTGCACATACACAGAGCTATGCACAGGATAATAGGACCTCGGAGTATAGTGGTGAGCCAACCATACACCTTAGTACCCACAATCCCAATCCGACTAGCTTTAGCGTCTCATTAGCAACGATGCTACCAATGATTAGACAACCCAGAACACGGTCTCTCTCTCTCAGGACTCACGGGAGCAAGGACACTCTTTCATAACTCACTCATACCTGTCCACAACGTGCGTAATACGAGACACAGTATAGTTTAAAATGTTTATTTCAACTATCGTGCTCTAAGATACAGTACACGTGCCAGTACTATCAGCATAATGCATAAGATTAAAATAATAAGCATAGTTACAATTCCATAGAATACAAACGGGGAAAGCATTTTATAAAGACAGTGGATATAGGGCTAAATGGCCTGTCCACCCTCCCCGTGCTAATAACTAGTTTATTATAAAAATAGAAGACCTCTGGGCATTGTCAGGCAGACCCTCATACCTCAATATCTAGATGCAAGGTTTACATCATCAGACAAGCACAGCTCTTCTCTCTGGAAAGGTATTTCTCCAAGTGCCCCTATACAGTGAAAACACAATATTAAAACGCACACGAATTCCTCCAGTGCAGCTGTACGTAGTGTTATGTCTAGGTGCGAGGGACTGACCAGATCAACAAGTACGAGGGACACCAGAAGAATTTCAACGTTCTCGCCCACAGTTTCAGAAGAAAAAAGTTGCAGCGGTAACAGCGAGGTATGCCACAGACGGTGAGAACGAGACTCCTGAATTGGACGTGGTCAGTAACGCTGCTAGACAGCGCCGCGGAAGTTACCATAGTGCGGGTGGCACTGCGTCCTCATGTGGAGGCGACAGCAACTGAAACATTCATTACTGTCGAGACAGCTGACACCCGAGTGGCACCCCCTGACAGACTATATAATATTGTCATTCAAATTGAGGGTGACATACAGCGTGTTATTAAAGGGATTTTTTGGGAAAATCTGACCTCTTCTTACGACATTTTGTTAGCTGAGGCGGATTGGCCGCCCCCATTCGTACTTGCTGCTCGTAGAGGGGAGGAGGTAATCCTTCCGAGCTTTTCTCGTCATGTCCCCAAGGACAAAGCGAAGGCTCTCGCAGCTGAGTGGGCTGTGTCCCTGGCTCCGGCGTTATACCGCAACCACGTGGGCTGGGATGAAGACTCTCCCCCCCATGATATTCCTTTGCGGTCGCTGCCACAGCCACAACCCCAATATCCCATCAAACGGGAAGCTAAAGGTCCCGTTTCCGAAATTCTGACACAGTTAGAATATCAAGGAGTAATTGACACATGCGTATCACCCATGAATAATCCCCTTTTCGCGGTTTCTAAACCCGATGGATCGTACCGCCTAGTATTGGATTACCGGCATTTGAACTCTCATTGTCGGACCTTTGCGGTGCAAAATACCCATAGTTCTGCGCTTGTAGACAGTCTTGTTGGTAAAAAATATAAAACGACACTTGACCTATCCAATGGATTTTACACGCACAACTTGTCCCCGGAGTGCAGCCAATGGAGCGCTTTCACTTCCGGTGGAAAACAAATCAAATTCCGGCGTTTACCCATGGGCTACAAGAACAGTCCGGGTGTCTTCGCCGCCCGTGTTGTCTCTTTGTTGGACAGCATAGACCCAGATGCGTGTTCGTACGTCGACGATATCTATCTGACAGGCGACAAATTATGGCCGCATCTTTCCCGGGTGGACCGCATTATTCTCGAGTTTGCGGTCTTGGGATATAAATTTAATTTTGCCAAATCTCACATTGCTGAATTTACCATTTTGTTTTTGGGCTATGAGCTCAACAATGAAGGTAAGGGCTTAGCACCCCATTTTTTGGAGAAATGCGCGATCTTGTGCCCTCCAACCACACTGAAGAAGCTTCAGTCATTACTGGGTTTTCTAAACTTCGGGCGTACTTACATTCCCGAATATGCCCAGCGTATCAAGCCTCTTTATGCCTTGATACAACCAAACTTTTCGAAGTCATGTTGGCTTCCCGAGCATTCCTCTATACTGCAATCTTTGCAGGCTGATCTACTTGAATCTAAATTCTTGTTGACTCGTGACAACCGCACAAACCTGGTAATCAGAATTGTGCCAGGGGCAGTGGGTTTCACGTACTTAACCTTTAACGAAGGTAACACAGTACCTATTGCATACAAGTCACATCTTTACACTTCAGCAGAGTTGCGCTTTTCCTCTGTGGAGAAAGTTTTGACTGCAGTGCAAATGGCGATCCTAAAGGAACGCGCACTGGCACAGGGAAAACGCATTTTGGTGGTAACACCATATCCTGCCCTTGAGGCAGTGACGAAGGCAAGTGTACCGAACTCTAAAGCGTTGCACCCCCGTTGGATACAATGGGCTACATCTCTGACATCTCCGGATGTCACGTTTATCTTTGATTCTTCACTTCAAACACAGGAGTTTCTACAGTATGAATTTGTTCATCCTCCTCCTCTGTCTTTGCTACCGCTTGAGGAGTACGAATGTATTATCTATACCGATGGTTCGGCACAACCGGCCACGGGTTCCAAGCATGCTTATTCAGCAGCATGTGCTATTGTTGCGGGTACTATGGTGAACGGTGAGTTCAAACAGACTGTAGTGCACACTCAGGCACTAGGAGACAGTACTGCACAATTGGCCGAGCTGCGCGCTTTGGTGCTTGCACTTGAGTTCGCTAATCCAGACGTGACTACCCTTATTGTATGCGACTCATACTACTGTGTTCAGTCTTTCAATGACAATCTATTCTTTTGGTCACAAAATGACTATAGAGATGCTAAAGGCAACACAATTAAGCATAAGATGCTTTGGGTTCGAGTGGCAGATCTTAAACAACGTCTGCCTCTCACACAGGTGATTCACACCCTTGGCCATCAGCGTTTGGGCGCACACGCTGTTGGTAACGGTTTGGTAGATGAAGCTGCCAGATCAGCAGTAGCCACGTGCACAGTAGCAGCAGTTACAAGATCCATGACTAAAATAGATAATGATATTTTGGCAGCTATTGCTGCGACAAAGGAAGGTGCAAATTACCCAAGCGGTTTCCCTTCCAAGTACTCTTATCACTTAAGTCCCGAACAGGCTCCTTACGTAAGAATTCCAGAAGTTGGTGATCGACTGATCCCCAACGCGGACCGCAGACTTTCCTTGATAACAGCCGCACACGAAGGCATGGCTTCGGCGCATGCTGGCGTGTCTGCGACGGTTTCTATCTTGCAGCAGCGTTACTGGTGGCGTGGTTTATATATACAAACCCGTACTTATGTGCTTTCTTGTGACGTTTGTCAGCAAATTAAGCCTTCGACGGTTACACGACCACCACAAACAAAGCTCTACATTTCTAACAGACCTTTTGGGTGTGTTTACCTGGATCACTGCGGTCCATTTTCTTCTGGCACTGCATATAAGTACATCTTGGTTGCAGTGGATTCGTGCACACGTTTCATCTGGGTCTGGCCACAACCGAGTGCTGACGCTCGAAATGTCATCAGGGATTTGCGTGTCTTTGTGGGAATTTTCGCCTGCGGCGCCTTCCATTCTGACCAAGGTCCAGCATTCGCCTCTAAGGCTTACAAGGACGCAATGGGGTCACTGGGGGTGCGGGTGGAATTTTCGTCTCCATATCGGCCTGAGGGCAATTCGATTGTTGAACGAATGAACCGTGACTTAAAGCAATCCTTGACAGCTAGAGTCTTAGGTACTGGCAGGAACTGGCTGGCCCACTTGTATACCGTACAACGTGCACTTAATAATCTCCCTAGAAGACCTCTGGGTGGGCGGACCCCATACGAAATGCTCTTTGGCATACGAATGTTTGTGCCCGACCTTGATGGTCTAGACATGGCGGCGCAATCCGCAATCTTTGATGCAGATAACTATTCTACTATGTTACAGGACTTACAAGAAGCCCGAGACAAACTTTCAATTGAACATTTACCTTCAGCCACAGACGCTGCTCTGCAGATTCCGGTTGCCGGCTGGCTTCCAAAAATTGGAGACCTGGTCCGAGAGAAAGTGGAGAACAAAAAAGAATTTGGCCCCTCTTATCGTGCACCGGTTCCAGTCCTTGGCTTGAAGGGTACTCGTACAGTTATCTTACCACCGCTTCCTCGTCGCAAGGAAAACAGACACATCTCAGTGGAAAATGTCAAGCTACAACATCTGGCCGATCCTGAATAGTGTAACACCAGCGGTCTCTTGTCCAGTCATTTACAGGACAAATGTTTGTGGCCTTCCAGCCCGAACGGTCACGGATGTTGCTATTGAGATGGTAGATTTGCCTGATCGCCTGCTCAACGACCCGGATTCCCCCTGCAACGAGGAGACCGAGTATACCTACCCCGCCACCGAGTCCGTGGCTCAGCTACCAACGATGCCACTGAGCCCGACACGTTATTCCTTTGACTCGGATTCTACATCAGCACTTATCCCGTCCAGATTCAGTATTTTTGTATCCTGGTTCAGAGACAATTTTTTAATCCCACCATGGACATACATCTGGTTGGTACTTTTCCTGATTTTTCTGTTCATGTCCATTGGCTTTGTGACAGTTTTTTTCCTACTCATCAATGGTCACTATTTACCAGAACGTTCTGCTGTGAACTGTGTTGCTAGAACTTTGGCTCCGCATTCTTCGTCTCACATCATGAAGCGTGACCACACATTTGTGAACATTTCAGCGTTTCCAGTTGCTGATGGCATCGTATGGGATGCAGTAAATTTCCAAATTCATGGCCCAACTGAGATTATTAATGTACCAAATGTCCTCCGTGTTTCAATGGGTGATGTTGTTAAAAGTAATATTCATTCTGACGATTGGGATGTACATGCCGTTGAATCGTTATTTTCTGATTTGAAATATTATGCTGCGTTTAATGCTGAGGATCTATATTTAAATTCTGCAAGTTATGCCGACTTATATTGTTACCAGCATTGGGGCAACCACTTTCTCCATAAACCAAGTACCCTTCGTGGTCCTTTTAATAACACCCAATGGGAACATTGTCCGACCCCTTTGCCAGGCAGCTCCCAGACTCTTAGAAATAAGTTTACTTATTTTACTGACTTTGATAAATCAAACCCTGGGTCCTATTATTTTAAATTAAACACATCGTCCACTCAGAAAATTATGTTGACCCACACCAAATTGCTGTATTCGGGTTCCTTTTTGAACGCCTTAGCTGTGGGTGGGTATGAACATTGGTGGGATACCATTGATTTGAAATCTATTTGGGGCTCCAGAGCATGGCAGATGCAAGGCACAGAAGCATTACACCGTGCTTGCCTTATCCCGGCCCAGATTTTATTCTTAAATCAGACCATCTATCAAACAACGTGTTGGGGTTTGGCTACGTCTAAACAATTAAATGCCTCATCCATTCCTGTATTGTCTTCCACTCCCAACTACAGCTTGCAGTTCAATTTGTCCCTTACGGATTTGCAAGTTTTTTTTCAGAACAATTCATTTAACGTATCTGAGTTTGGTCAGTCGCCCTGGTTGGCTTGGCCTATGGCATCTAATGCCTGCCAACTACGTTTTCATGACAGGGATCCTGGCTACAAACAGGATAGGCCGGACCCCAGGTTTTCTGACTCTCGTACTGTTACAACGTATTCTGTTGGTAAATTGTGTAAGCAGTGGTTGCAGCACTCTTCCTTAGATTCTGTTAAACAACATTTATCCCTCCTATCAGGCAACATTGATCTGTCTGATTTTGTGCTGGGGCCTTGTGGTCCTCGACCTAAGAGATTCATTTATGAAACTTATAATGAACTCTGGAAGCTTTCGCAAATTGAAGCTGCTTCCCGTCTTCGGGAAATAGATCAAGCAAATCTAGAAAAAGTGCTTGCTGTTGTTGACAATAGTATTAATACCCTGTCTTCCCGCATTTACACATTAGAGAATATTGTTTCATCTGTTGTTGATATTGTACAAGATGATGTTTCTGTGTTATATCATGGTCAAAATCAATTGCGTTCAGTAATGCAGTTTGCATGGACTTTGCAAACACTTAAAATGGGTAAGGTTCCTTGGCACTTTTTGAACACCTCTGCCTTATTCTTACCTTTTAATTTGACTGAAAAACAGCAGTTCATGTCCATGAAGGATGCAACATACACTCTGTTACATATCGAAAAAATAGAGCCCTTACCATTCTCTGTGGCGGAATTGGATTCTGCAGTGTGGTTAGTACACGGGGTTATCGCATTGCCTTTTTCTTTATTCGAATTCAGTTCATGCATGAAGCATTATCCTGTGGGCCGCTTTCAGCCTTTGGGAAGCGCTTTCCTGCATGAACTTTGGTCCCTGCCTTTTATGTATAAATGTCTTAGGGACGGGAAGGAAGTTTTTCTCACGGGGGAGTCATGCGATTCTACTGTGGGTCATTCCCTTGTTTGTAAACACATTAAATTGCACGGAGCTTGTAATGTTTCGGCTCCGAATCTTGCTTGTGTTTTGAAGGGCATTCCTGCTCCTTCTATATCTCCTACTTTCACTGTGCTTGCAAATGGTAGCTATCTCCTTCTAAATAATCAGGACTGCTGCGGCATGCTAGCCGGCATACCCTATATTGTTACCGTTTCCCACAGGGTTGTCTGCTGCAAAAATGTGCTTTTTCCTCCTCCGCACGACTTCGTAGATAGTTCCATTTGGCCTTCCATTCCAACTTTGAAGGCAGATTTCAATAAATTGAGCAGAATAAAGGCGCTATTATTGAATCAGGAGGTTATGCTCACATCCGCCCGGGAGACATTCATTCTCCAGGTGGCGAGTACCCATAGTGAGATACAGGCCCTCTTGAACACAAACCTCCCACAGCATTTCGGTGAACTGATTCACCGTGTTTTTAATGCATCGCGCACTGAAGGACTTGTGCACTTTTTTAAAGTTGTGGGTTCGGGCCTTGTTACCTCCTTTCAGACTATCTTTGGTGTGATACCGGCTTTCATTCATTCCATTTTTTCCAGCGTCTTTGGCGGCTTTCCGTTGATCCTCGCCTTGGCGGCTGGTATATTACTGTTGGGCTGTTTGCTACGCAATGGCTGCACTTCATGGAGCTCTCCTCGACCACGGTCACCTTTGGCTGCTCCGTGAGCGCATCATCGTCGGCTTCGGCGTCCTGCCATTGGCGACACTTGGTATGTCCTACAGACTTTCTTTTCGCTTTGCGTATTTCACTTGCGTGCAACCTGTGATGTCTTGCATCCGATGTCCTTTCTCATGGTCCTTGGATTATTGCCTCTCCAATACGTCTCTGTCTCACCCGGATTTTGTCCAGTTGATGGGTCCCTTAGAGGCCCATGAGCGGGACTGTTCCGGTGCTGGCTATATGACGCGTGCGGCTGCACTTGGGATTTTGGCACAATGGGATGTCTGTGCGGCTGCTCAGACTCTCCTACAACGAAGCTATATTGAGTATCACGCAAGTTGTCCCGCAATGCTGTTCGCTGCTCCTTCTTGTGAGGCCCATGAATGCAGTTTTGATTTACTGAACTGGATGGCGTCTCTTTTTTCTGACGATTCCAACGATGTCCTTTTGGATGGTGTGGCATTTTTCTGCACTTACACTCTATTGGATTAGAGAGCCTCTACGTTCGACGTCCTGCCTCACTGGATTCTTTTTTGTTTTTGCTGGTGTTTTTATTTTTTGTCCCACTCATTGTCCTTCCTTGGGGACTTTTCCAAAACAGACGTTTCCGTTCTGCTCCATCTATTTGAACTCTGTCTTCGTCCTATGTCTTCACCTATGGACTGACCAGGGGAGGGTGTCGTGTGGTTTGTGGCCTCATGGTCTGCCTTGCTTAGTTAGCTTGGGCCTGGCTGCCATGATGCCTTTTCTGCACACGTTACTTTGTGCCTTTGTTTTTCCACCCTCTGCTTATGCCCGGCTATTTTAGACCTGTCTGCATTTCTGCCTTTTACCTTTTCTCCTGTTCCCTGTGGGTTACATCTGCACAACATGTACAAGGTCCATAAACAACGTCCCTTGTTCTTGCTGATCTGGTCAGTCCCTCGCACCTAGACATAACACTACGTACAGCTGCACTGGAGGAATTCGTGTGCGTTTTAATATTGTGTTTTCACTGTATAGGGGCACTTGGAGAAATACCTTTCCAGAGAGAAGAGCTGTGCTTGTCTGATGATGTAAACCTTGCATCTAGATATTGAGGTATGAGGGTCTGCCTGACAATGCCCAGAGGTCTTCTATTTTTATAATAAACTAGTTATTAGCACGGGAGGGTGGACAGGCCATTTAGCCCTATATCCACTGTCTTTATAAAATGCTTTCCCCGTTTGTATTCTATGGAATTGTAACTATGCTTATTATTTTATTCTTATGCATTATGCTGATAGTACTGGCACGTGTACTGAATCTTAGAGCACGATAGTTGAAATAAACATTTTAAACTATACTGTGTCTCGTATTACGCACGTGGTGGACAGGTATGAGTGAGTTATGAAAGAGTGTCCTTGCTCCCGCGAGTCCTGAGAGAGAGAGACCGTGTTCTGGGTTGTCTAATCATTGGTAGCATCGTTGCTAATGAGACGCTAAAGCTAGTCGGATTGGGATTGTGGGTACTAAGGTGTATGGTTGGCTCACCACTATACTCCGAGGTCCTATAATCCTGTGCATAGCTCTGTGTATGTGCAGAATACCTACAACAGTCTCAGGGGAGTGAAAGGAAATCCCCGCCCCTTACTCTCTATTCTATGAGGGCTCAGGTTAGTGAAAGGAAATCTCCTCCCCCCTACTCTCTATTCTATGTGGGTCCTATTCAGCCCAGCCCTGACTCATCAGACTGCTGGAGCCAAGACCCTCTCCAGTCCCCTGTCACTCACAAACCAGACAGTGAATACACAACCATAGCAGAGGCACAGTGGAAGGCTAGGCAAGAAAATGCCTACTTTCTAAAAGTGGTATTTTCAAACACAGAATGTAAAAATCACCCACAATAAAAGATGTATTTTAACATTCTGAGTTAAGGCATACTAAATTCGTTTTTCTATCTTGTTCCTAGGGTCAGTTAAGGATTATAAGATGTTATAACCAAACTGCCCATTCTGGCATATGGGAACAGATAGCCTTGCAATAGTGAAAAAGGAAATTGGCTGTAATTCACTATTAGGACATGCCACACACCTCAGGGCATGTCCTACCTTTTACATACAATGCACCCTGCCCTTGGGCCTACCTAAGGGGTGCCTGATATGTAGAAAAAGGGAAGGTTTAGGGACTGGCAAGTGGGTGCACTTGCCAAGTCAGCATGGCAGTCCCAGACTGCACACAGGCTCTGCAATGGCAGGCCTGAGTCACACTTTACAGGCTGCTTCTGTGGGTGGCACTACCAGTGCTGCAAGCCCACCAGCAGCATTTGATTTTCAGGCCCTTGGCACCCAGGGTGCACTATACTAGGGTCTGACAAGTAAATCAAATAAGCCAATCATGGAATCACTAATCCATACAACAATTTACAAAAGAGAGCATATGCACTTTAGCACTGATCAGCAGGGGTAAAGTGCCCAGAGTCATAAAACCAACAAAAACAGGTCAGAAACAATACAGGAGGAAGGCAAAAAGCTCCGGGATGACCCTGCAAAAAGGGCCAAGTCCAACACAACCCCCTTCCAGCCAAAATGCAGGGTAGACCAATCACTACCTGGATGGTCTTCCATGCTTTGGGCGATAGAACCTGGACCCTGGCCCGCAACTGCAGGGGCATATTCCAGTTCTACGCCAATCTGAACCTATTTGGATCCCTCTGTCCATACTCTCAGGGCCCACTACGTTAAACCATGGGGAACCCTTCTCCTCACCTGTGGACACCATCTGTGCAGCACCTAACCTTAGCTTGCTCACAGCAAGCCACAGTGGCCACTGACAGCTGTCAGTGATGAGAGCCAGGCCCCAGTCCTTCCATGGTTCTCCAACCTCTGCGGCGTCAGAGAGCGGGGGGCAGTAGTCCCAGGTGCATGGCACCCTTGGTCCACTCTCCCGCCTGTCAGGTCAGGTATGACATCCTGACACTGACCCACCAACCCCGGGCCTGTACCCTCCCACCTGGAGCGGTACCCCCTTTCAGAATTGTCAGGGCACCTGTGGCAGGTGTCCTGCACAATTCGCCCACCAGTTCAGGGGTGCTATCCTGCAACTGGGATCCCAGCTTAGGGTCTGTACCCTTAGACTGGGCAGAGGTCAGGGGTGAGGCTGCCCTCTCCCCGCCTCTCCTTCTGGGGTTCCGCACTCTCCTCCTATGAGAGGCAACCTCAGAACACAACCCACCCACCAGTTTAGAGCCTTGACCATGCAACTGATCTACCAACCTGGGATCTAAACCCTCAGGTTGCACCGGGGTCAGAGGCGAGGACTCCCTCCCTCTGCACCCCCTTCCAGAGTTCTGCACCCTCCCAACTGGAGTGGTACCCCTAGAAGCTACATCGGTCAGGACACTGCTTACAGTTGTCCCTCCCTCCAGGTCAGATATAACCTGAACCTGGCCTCCCAACCCAGGGACTGAACCCTGTGGTTGAACACTTGCCTGGCACACCAGGACTTCTGGGGACTCACACAGTATCCCCCGAGGGTAACACATGACTCATGTGTCGTGTGACAGTCTGCCTGGCGCAGATCTCCCGACCACTGTCCATCTGACAGTGCGCGAAGATCCCCCAGGACAGAAGTGGTGTCACCATGGTCACTCCTAGGAGACTCAGCCCTTCTGGCTGGTCCCTGACCCACTGGTTCTTCCACTGGGGAACACATCCCCCTCTCACCCCTCAATCTGGACCTCTGCACCCTCCCAACTGGAGTGGCACCGCCAGACGCCAGACACCAGAACCACTGGAGCTCCATTTACAGACGCTCCAGGTTCTCCTGACACTAGGAGATCCTCCTCAAATGGCCTGCAAGTACAGCCTAGGCCCCCAACCTGGTGTTCCCTTAAGGAACCCTCCAGGCCCTGAGACTGGGTTTCGGGCACCTTGGGACACGCAGTCCCACACTCACTCCTTCTCCACTGAGACAGGACATGAGCCCCTACACCCCTCCCACTACACTGGGACCTAGCTGGGCTACTCTGAACCTCTTCCCCCACACAGGGTTGGAAGACACCTGAGCCACTACTCTTAGGGTCACTCCCCAATGCCTCTTCAGACCCTCTGGAATCCACCAAAAGGTCTGCCTCCATTGTGAGCTCCCTGGGGTCAGAGAACTCACACTCCACCAGGTGTTGGCATAGCTCTGGAAAACAGGGACTTACAATATGCTCTCCCTCAATTGGATCACACAGTCCCACCAAACTATCCTTCACCTCACCATCCAGTGCCTCGCACACGTACCCCACACCACTCTCCTGAGACTGGCAAGACAGTATCTGACTGTCTCTGTCACTCAACCCACACTCTTCTGGGCGGTCTCCACATTCACACACCAGGACTTTAACCATGGGGGAACTCCCCCTCCCTGATCCTCTCATCTAGAGTCAGTAGTGTGTCCCTCCCACCACTAGGACCATGAACCCCTGGAGCTACCTCATATCCTTGAACCCCCTGGTGTATGTTAACCCCCTCCTTCAAGTCAGGTGCCACATCTCTGGGTGTGTGTACTGTTCCCTCAGCACTAGCTAATTCAATTTTGCTGCTACCATCTGAGCTGGACTCCACCTCCAACTCAGCCAAGCTCACTTCCTGAGCTTCATACATTTCTTTTTCGGCTAAGGCTCGCTCTATCTCCTTGCACACCCGGTCTAGCTGCCTCAGCCTCCGGTCACGAGCACGAATCTGATTCCTCTCTTCACGAGCCAATCTTTCCCAAAATGTTTCCCCCTCAGGGCCACTGCCCTCTTGGTATTCTGGCTGGGGATCCTCCCCCTCAGATTCCTCCTCAGAGTCATCTGCTAGTGTTGCTTCCCAGCGTAGCACCTCGTAGCTATGCAGGGCTGCCTCAAGATCCTGCCTTGTGGATCTCCTCTTCACAGGTAGCCCCCTCTCTCCTTGCAAAATACTTTTAGTTCCCTTTTCTTGTAGATGTACAGGTGCCAAAAGTTGACTTCCATTTTGACAAGGTCCAACAGGTGCAACAACTAACCAGAGTTCCAAACCCAAATTCCAAAGGGACACAGGGAAAATAGTATGTGGTCGCGTTTGGTCTGCACTCACTAGTAGTGTACACCAATCACTGTATATGAGTCACAAATGCAAGTCCAAATCCTCACCGCTGACCACCAATGTTAGATTTGGGGGTCTCTGGTTGGCAATGGTTTGCACCTTTGTCCAAATAGGGACCCTTGCGTCTAGTCAGGGTAAGGGGCTACACTCCTAAAATAACCCCTACTCACCCCCTTGGTAGCTTGGCACGAGCAGACAGGCTTATCTCAGAGGCAGTGTGTAAAGCATTTGTGAACACATACAGTAACACAGTGAAAACACTACAAATGGACACTACAGCAGTTTAGAAAAATAAGTAATCTTTACTAGACTTAACACAAGATCAAACGACAAAAATCCACAATACTGTAATCAAAAATGAGTCTTTAAAATGTTAGAAATAGCTTAGTTCAATGCAGATGGTAAGTGCGACACTTTACTCTCACAGTACCTTGGATGCGTCACGCAATACAAACAAAAAGGGTCGCAGGGAAGGTGATGCGTCGGTTCCTTACACTCAGGGGAGTGGATGCGTTAGTTCCTTACTGCTGCGCAGGGGAGTTGAGGCTCGCTTCCATACTGTGTGGGGAGTTGATGCGTCGGTTTCTTACTGTGATCCGGTGCGATGCGACAAGATGGCGCCTCGATGCGATGACGATCCGGTGCGATGCGACAAAATGGCGTCTTGGTTACAGTGCGACAACGTTGATGCGATGCGTGCATGCCTGACGGCCGTGCGGCGACTCGGTGAACTTCTGAGCCGCGACAGGCCCTGCGACAAGCTTCTCCGGTGATGCAACGGCAACCTCTGCGGCGGCGGCGCGCTTCTCCGGTGATGCGTCGCGCTTCGGCGGTGATGCGAGGGCGAACAGCTGTGGCGGCAGCCCGCTTCTCCGGTGAAGCGATGGCGACCTCAGCGGCGGCGGCACGCTTCTCCGGCGATGCGCCGCGGCGATGATGCGACGGCAACTGCTGCGGCGGCGACACGCTTCTCCTTCGTTGAGTCGCGCTTCCAGCTCCCAGCGACAAGCAGTCTTCAAAAGGGCCCAACACAACAGCAGGCACCTCTTTGCAGGTAGAATTCCCAGCAAGGGAATTCAGGGGAGCTGGTTGGTGAAGTCTTGTATCCCTGAGACTTCAGGCAGGAGGCAAGCTCAATCTTCAAGCCCTTGGAGATCTTCTTCAAGATGATGAAAGTACACACAAAGTTCCTTCCTCCTTTCTTTGGCAATAAAGTAACCACTGCAGGCCAACTCCAACAGCACACAGCACAGGGGCAGTCTCCTCCTTCAGCTTCCTGGTTCTTCTCCTCAGCAAAGGTTCATCTTGATTCCCAGGAGTGATCTAACGTTCTGGGGTCTGGGCCCCAATATTTATACCAAGAAAGTCTTTGTTCTCTGGAGGCAGAGAGTGTCTGTGCCTGACCAAAACCAGTTCTGTGCAGCTTCCTGGCAGGAGGTGGAGACAGCATTGTTTGAGAGCAGACCTGGCCCAGGTAGCTGAAAGGAAATCTCCTCCCCCTACTCTCTATTCTATGAGGTCTCAGGGGAGTGAAAGGAAATCCCCGCCCCCTACTCTCTATTCTAAGAGGGCGCAGGTCAGTGAAAGGAAATCTCCTCCCCCCTACTCTCTATTCTATGTGGGTCCTATTCAGCCCAGCCCTGACTCATCAGACTGCTGGAGCCAAGACCCTCTCCAGTCCCCTGTCACTCACAAACCAGACAGTGAATACACAACCTTAGCAGAGGCACACTGGAAGGTTAGGCAAGAAAATACCTACTTTCTAAAAGTGGTATTTTCAAACACAGAATGTAAAAATCACCCACACTAAAAGATGTATTTTAACATTCTGAGTTCAGGCATACTAAATTCGTTTTTATATCTTGTTCCTAGGGTCAGTTAAGGATTATAAGATGTTATAACCAAACTGCCCATTCTGGCCTATGGGAACAGATAGCCTTGCAATAGTGAAAAACGAAATTGGCTGTAATTCACTATTAGGACATGCCACACACCTCAGGGCATGTCCTACCTTTTACATACAATGCACCCTGCCCTTGGGCCTACCTTAGGGGTACCTGATATGTAGAAAAAGGGAAGGTTTAGGGACTGGCAAGTGGGTGCACTTGACAAGTCAGCATGGCAGTCCCAGACTGCACACAGGCTCTGCAATGGCAGGCTTGAGTCACTCTTTACAGGCTGCTTCTGTGGGTGGCACAACCAGTGCTGCAAGCCCACCAGCAGCATTTGATTTACAGGCCCTGGGCACCCAGGGTGCACTATACTAGGGTCTGACAAGTAAATCAAATAAGCCAATCATGGAATCACTAATCCATACAACAATTTACAAAAGAGAGCATATGCACTTTAGCACTGATCAGCAGTGGTAAAGTGCCCAAAGTCATAAAACCAACAAAAACAGGTCAGAAACAATACAGGAGTAAGGCAAAAAGTCTCGGGATGACCCTGCAAAAAGGGCCAAGTCCAACAGGAAGGTATTATTTTATATGCTGTGCAAACGCATGGCAATCAGCCTTCAGAAGCTATAGAAGAAATACATCTATATTTATTTCTAAATCAACGTAGCAATTTAGGGCCTTATGTTCAAACATCTAATTGCGATAATTGCTGAATCGCAAATATAGGATTTAAGGGCCACATGTCTCAACCAAATTTGCGTTCGCAAACGGGCCAATTCAAAATTGGGTTTACGATTCGGTATTTGGAAGACGCTGTTCTGACCTGCAGTGAATCGGGCATTTTTGTTTCTTTCTGTTGGGGAGGCATCCAGGTGGAAGTACTCTGGTGCGATCGTTATCCCAGAGTAGAAAAAGTCACTGCTGCTGTTAGGCTGCATATTTCCTCATTTCTGCCCGCAACAACACCCTGGACAGGACTGTAAGCCCCAGGGTGCACCGCATTACCGCCCTGCTACTGCTAACGAGGGGGAGGCACTACCAATCGCGCTTAAAGCGCTGCCTCTCCACCGCGGCGCTAGACGCGCGCGTGCCGCGCCCGGGCAAAGTTCGGGCCAAGGGCGGGCCCGTCCTGCGCCCGTCGGCGACAGGAGGAGGCGGGGCGGGGCCAACCCTCCTAACAACGGAATTGCGGGGAACCCTGGACGGTTTAGTAGCATCATCTTGACTGTACAGCAGCAGCCTGAGGACTCAAAGGTATCTTTCCATTGCGTTGGAAACTATACCAATTGATTGGGGAGAGGGGAGGAGTGATAAGGGTAGTCACACATCTAATTAACAACGTAGCTTGGTTTAATATTACCATAACCTATTGTCCCTTCACTGTGCCTTTATTCAATCGCACCAAAACAACTGAGTAAATTCTATTGTTTCTACAGAACAGGGAATCTAAATATGGGCAAAAGAAAGCATACAGCTACGTTAGGAAATACTCACTCCCCTGACAAATCCCAAATGTCATTACTAAAATACATCACAGGAGCAATGGGGGCCATAGAAAAGCAGATACTCACAGTGGAAGAATCCCTAGGTGAGGCCACTAAGACCACGTCAGTTCAGGTACTGGTTAATGACTCAAAAACCCCTGGAAACACGATAGAGGGGAGAGATTTAAGCAGGACGACTGAAGAGGCGGGAGCAAACATGGGAAATGAGTGAGCACAACTCATTTCTGAGTCTTTGTCGCCCACCAGGTCTAATTCACCGCCACTCAAACGTGCAAAAAAACCTAGATCACAGGGTACAGTCTCAAAACAAGGCAATAAGACAACAAGGAACAACAAGCATTTGCAATGCAATCGGTCTCGCATTTGCGAGTTTAAGGTATTGGAATTGCAAATGACAATGCCTTTTATTTATATGTTTTGAGAACTGGCAAGGGGTGCATAAGCACGTATTTTGCTAACGAGAAGCATGGCTGGCAGTAACTGCGACTCTTCTGGTAAGCAAGGACTATGAGTACAAAGGTCGTGTTTACGCACCGCTTGCAGGTTTTGCACATAAAAGGCATTGTCAGGTTTTACACCAATTAGAGCAACGCGATCAGTTAAATGAGAGAAGCACTCCTGGAAGAGCTTAATGGTAGTCTGGGTGTGCTAAAAAGTAAATGAACGTTGGTTTTAATAGGCTTAGTACCAAAATAAAAAGACATTGCTAACCTTTGTGAAGTAGTGGTGGTGGTTAAAAAAAATAACTGGGCTACTTGCAAAGTATGCCGAATTATGAATTACTTTAATAGAGCCTAATGCTTAACAAACAGCATCCAATGGAGGAGACAGTTTCATTTGAGGTCTTCTAAGTAAATTATATGCAAAAACACAGCTAATGAAGCTTAACCCAGAGTCGGTTAACATTACACAATAGCCTCAACGTCTCCGACTCGCAACATTACCAATGTGGCTGGACTAGTGACAAATGAAAAAAAACGAGTTAAAGTAAGAGTTCAGTACCTCTCTGAGCTCCTTGATTTTCTCACCCTTCACACCAATAATTCCACCTGCGAGACTCTGGTGAATCAATAGCTTTAGTTCACAATCAAAGTCACTTCATTTGAAGTGTTGGTACTGCAGATTAAATAAAGACTATTAGAAAGTTAGTTGGTAAAAAAAAGTGAAAACTCCCCATTCATTTTCAGTTCATTTTATACATAACTACAAAACAATCACTAACAGGTAAAACTTGTATCAATGTAACCTAAGGCATTATGGGCAGTCTACAAAAGTACGATATTTAAAACCTACATCTTCCAAGGTGAGAATAATTTTTTTCAGTATTTCTCCAATTGTTTATATGTCCGCGCTGATGCTCAATATGCTGAAAACGGAAAGCATCATAAAGCAGAACAGAAAAAATTGAGTTTGCAGCAAGCGGCTTTTTCACGTGTCACAACCAATAATTTATCGCCCACCCGGAAGCCTAGAACATGCACCATTAGCACCTACATGGCACTATAGTTAGGAATTTGTGGAAGGGCTAAGATTAAATGGGCAATAAACTAGTGCAGAACTAAAAGGCAGCGATTATTCATTTCCCCTTTACTAAATCAGAATTCCCACCTTACTACCATAGGCACACCTGACAAGTCATAGGTAACTGGAATATGCAAGTAGCGGAACAGAACATTATATCTTGAGCACGGAAATGGAGATCAGTTAGAAAGTAGATAACTAATGGGCTCTGCAAGAACAGAAATGCACGACACGAGACAAACAAACATGAGAAGTGAAGGTGAACCAGACTTAGAATTTGTCAGAAAAGAGCAAGGTGGGCCACAAAGACAGAGCAAGAAAATATAGAAATAATTTGATGTATGATGCAGCAAAATACAATAATTTAAACTGTGTTCCTTCCACTGAAATTAGTGGATTTTGGGTGGGAAACTTACGCAATAAAAGTTCAGTGACAATTTATAGACTTATGGAAAACAAAAACAAAAATCGATAACAAACAATAACATTTCTATATGGGGTTACTATTTAATAATAAAGGCAGGTAATAATAAAACACATTTCTCTTGCTAATCAGGCAGTGAGTCATAAACTGTGGGACATACCGCTCGGTGCCACTGCTGTCTGAGACTGAAACACTGGCATCGGTTATTTATGATCGGTTACAGGTTAAGTTGCTGAGGGTAATGGTAATCTGAGGTACAGTCGAGTATGCAGACTGCTGGCAGTGCGGCGCACAACTGTCCGAAAGAGAAAGGGCTCGTATAACTGACTTAAAACGGTCCATAGACGAAGAGTCACACGAATTAAGGGAGAAAAGATCATTAATGGCTATAAAAATAGTTGAAGAAGGTAGTTTACGGGGACACTAGAGAAACTAGTGCCGGCAGCTCGTTAATGCAGAACTTGCGCAGGTCTCCACCTCCGAGCCATAATAAGGGTTAAGAGGACGGGTGTAGTGTAGCATGGTGGATGGCACGGCCCGGCTGGGTCAGGACACAGGTGAGATAGAAAGATGTAGTAAGAGGGAGGCAGAACTGAAGAATATTGAGAAGATAAACACAAACTAGTAATCAGACGGAGACAGCACACCTGAACACCGTGACTCTTAACGAGATGCATATTGAGAGCTGGCAGGTTAGACAACACTTTCCCGCAACCCTGCATGGTGCAGAGGATGTTGCTTCGCCCCTCCTGTGTCAAGTCGGTAATGGACGGCTTCACAATCTCCCAATGCTCGCAGGAGAAATCGGCCCGAGCCCGCGGCTTCCGCTCTTAGATGTCCTTTTGGCAGCAGAGACACAGGCAGCTGCCATGGTGCTGCACGATGGACCAGCCGCCCCAAAACACTAAGCAACAACACCGCTGTCATTTCCGGGGCAGAGCTAGCAGCAGGTGTAGTAAGGATAGAAGCCCAACTATCCAAAGACAAGCATTAGTGCTCACAATTTAAAGTCGCCGCTCTACGCCTGCCTGGTTGAAGGCAGCTCCTCTGGCCGCCTCTTTACTTTCTGCTCTGTCGCTCTGCATGGACAGCTGCCATGGCAACCAGTAGCAACGCGCCCGCCTACTGAGGAAACATTTGATTACGAGATGCCGCAAAGTTCATCGACTTTAACCAGAAGGAAATAAATACATCGATATGATAAAATAAAGACCTGGAGATGACCAAATATGCCTTTTCTGTCTTCTACTTTGTGAACGGATGGGAAAGAGAACTTGCAGCAGAGATCACTCGTAACAGCCGTGATTGAACGTAAACTCGCATCGTTCTGAAACCTGGGCGGGGGGGAAGGAAAAACAGCTGAGGGAGGAGAGGTGTTCAGTGCGCATGCTTAAAATAGCCGTCAGCAGCGCGCGAGACCAAAAAAGAGTGCGATCACCCAGCCAATCCCACAACAAACAAGCATTTCTAATGCAATAGGACTCGTATTTAAGGGAGACCTATTGCATTGGAAACAGGAAGGCGGGCCTCCAGGAAGGCACGAACAGGAGTGGGAGAGGGTGAGGGTGAGGGGGGGGGGCGAAAAGTCACGGACTGCAGGAGGGGGCAGGGGGAACACAGGGCACAAAATAGTGTTTGAGTAAAGGGGCCAATAGCCAGGGAAGGTTACAAATCACAACATGACCGTCAGGAGGAGAGACTAAGAAGCCACAAACCAATCAGAAGGCAATATTTAGGATGTAAGCCAATCCAAAAGATGGGTGGAGAGTGGGCGGAGCTTAAACGAAGCTTCCCAGCTATAGTGTATACTGCATTCCTCGCAAAGCGAGCAGCACTTCGCGCTGCGACGCTAGGCGAGACCTAAAAAGGGAACTACCCATGTACAGGGCTTGGCCCAAAACGAAACTGCCCCCGATAAAATCCTCCCAGATTCCAATCAAAATAGCATTATCAACAAACTGGGGGGCATATTAGCAAGACCGGCGATACAATTATCGCCGTTTTAGCGGCAGGAAACTGCCGCTACAACGGCGATAATGGGCTTGCTAATATGCGCTATAGAATTCCAATAGAAGCCCAGGTTAGATGTCCTGCACATCTAACATGGGCTTCTATTGGAATTCTATAGCGCATATTAGCAAGCCCATTATCGCCGTTTTAGCGGCAGTTTCCTGCCGCTAAAACGGCGATAATTTTAACGTGGGTCTTGCTAATATGCCCCTGGATTCTTTGGTAGAAGCACTTAAAAATCTCGACCAACATGTAAATAAAATTCTAGGGACAATACAATCCAGGCTATTAAAAGTAGAGACAAAAACCAGTTCATGTCTGGAACTCCTGACAATCTTTTCTTCCGGACAAAAGATGAATTTAGTACATGATACTGTCCCTAACATTCCTTCAGAACCTGCCATAGAACCACTAAGCAAGAGAACTATAGAGGATACTGAATCAACAGGTTCTAGTGATTCAGCGCTATCAATAAAATTTCTTCTCCTATATGCTTTGGACATCCAGGTACAAATATCCCTCTGAAACACAGACTATATCCATATGACGGTGGGGCCCATAACACCGCATATACATTCACTCTCTCATATATTCCCTGGATTTCATCCGTCCTTACCTAGGAGAAAAACAGTAGAACGATTCGCTGGAAGGAGACGGGATACCTCTTTTAAAACAACATCATATTTCTCATTGCTTTTAAGGTATTCCGCTCATTGGTCGATGGACCAACTAGTAGGAATCAGTTGATGGTGATTAAGACCAGCTCAATCACAATAAACCTTTAAACATTTACATTTATCATTGAGCTAAAGAACCACTGACTCAGTGTTTTAAAGATAATAAAGTTTTATATAAATTTTAGAAGCATGAATAAGTTTCAGATTTATTATTCAGGTTATCTAAATCTAAATCTAAATTTGTAAAGCGCGAACTACTCACCCTTACGGGTCTCAAGGCGCTGGGGGCCGTCGTGGAAATTAAGTGAGCTATTGCCCAGAGTCACATGGTGCTGGGCTGAGCTGAGCTGCAGCCGGAGATCGAACCGTGAACCCTGTGCTCCTAGCTCCTAAGTCAGCTGCCCTGGCCGCTGCACCACACCTCTCCACTGCACCACACCTCTCCACATTTAGAATCATTATAAGAATAAATTGAAATTGCAATGCATACCTATTAGATGGAAAAATAAAGTTCGTCACAGCAAGAACTCCCAAAAGATCTATCTATCTGTCCTGGAAAACAGGCCTTCTCGTTCCTTTCCCCTTCAGTATTTTAAGAATAAAAGTCTAATAGTTCTAAATGGAAAAATCTATTAAGAGTAAAAAGGTTCTCCAAAAGCAGCATCTCATGCTCAATCAAAAATATAAAATAGCAGCAGCAGCATCAGCTCGTCAGCCATCAGCAGCAGTAACCCCCTCCCCTCTAAGAGTAGGTCTTCTTATACCCTAATACTAGCTTACTAAGTGAAAATGTTACATCTTTATGGCGAGATTCTCTCTAATTGGTCCATTCGGGTCAGTATACATTTCATTATGAATATCCTTGTTCCAACCAGTTCTTTGTGGAAAGTTCATACTTCTGTCGTTTCTCACGGGTTCATGACATTACCCATCCGCTCTTGCAGTTCAAACTGTATCTTTTTCTGATACTTTTAGGTTCAACAGTTCTTTGTCCATCCATTTATTCACTGCGACTTCTCACGCTTTTCACTGTTCCCTTTGGCACACGTTTATTCGATAAGGTCATCGCAGCCTTGACCATACTTCCATCCTAGGCTTTGGAACGATCACATGATCCCTCTTGTTCACGGCCTTTCTCTCTTTTCATAACTCACTCGCGCCTGCGTATTCTAGCTCATGGCGGCCATTTTATATCGCTGCTCAACAGGCCTAAGCGCACTATTATAAAGATAAACAAAACATAGTTAAGAATAAAGAATATAAACCCTTTCGTTTCCCTCCCGTCATTCTACGTACCCCAATTAGGTATTACCTAGCAAAAGCGACATATAAAGCCATCCCTTACTTACCATCGCTTTACTTTGCCACTACACAATTTATTTCAAAGCACAAATCATGCATTTTATTATTCTATTAGTACGCAAATATTAGACTTATGTTATCCACGTCAACAATTGTAAGTAAATTAGTTTGCACATAAATAGCGTGTTACCTTTAACCCTTTACATGTAACATCCATGGTTGGTTATTTACTTAAGACGAACTTGTGTGTTAATTATTTTACGTAAATATTAGGAGGTTAAAATTTTTCGTTTACCCTGCTCCATCAACTCCCCCCTTTGGTGATTTTTAATATCACCAAAAAACCCATGTTACACAATTCTATTCGACAGCATATTTCTTTGTCCATTTGTTTTGTTAGTTTACACAGCTGTATCCCTTTCAACTAGTCTCTTTGTTTTCTTATACATGTTCTCTTTTATTTCTTCTAGCTCTATTTCACCCATTTCTCCCTCTCTCTCTCTCTTTGTTTATCTTGTTTTCTTTTTCTATTTTATTCTGTCTTTTTCTTCTCTTTATACATGTAATTATTAGCTTCAGTACTAAAACTATTATGATTATCATGGTTGCTATTATTATGACTTTCCCTATTATTAATCCACTCATTCTAGTAAACCAATTTATTACTGAAGAAAAACCTTTACCAAGTTTTCCAAATGCATTTTCAACCTCCAGTGGAACAAGTTCTTTGTGCAAATTTGTAATATTCTTTATATACTTTTGTATATTTTCACTTTTATCTGGAATGTAAGTGCAACAATGTTGGACTTTCAGCATTCCACAGACTCCACCTTCTTTTGCCAAAAGAATGTCAAGGGCAAGTCGATTTTGCATCACCATAGCTCTCATGGCAACCATTTCGGTATTCACAATCAAGAACCCTCCAGCAGTATCTGTAGATAACCGATCTACTACTGTGGATAACTTCCGAATTTTAAATGCATTCAAAGATATTCCCACTGTTGGTATCAATGCTCCAAAAATATCACCTACTATTTCTGAAAAACTTTCCCTTTTTCTACGTGTAAATGTCTTTATCATTTCGTGTGTTCCCTTTTCTGTTCTATCCACATGAAAAATCTTTGGAAAGACCAGGCCTAAATAACATGATCCATACCAATGGTCCGGCAACCTGTAATAAGCTCTGTTACCGCAAATATAATAGATCCCAGGAAATATTGGATCTTTTCCCCCTTAGAATCCCCATCCGCCTAAAATTTTTATAATTATCATGGCAATCACTGGAACCCACGAAATAATTGTCATATCTTGTTCTATTTCTTCTAATGCACAACCTTCCCTGTTGGGGCCAATCCAGAGTCATAGCTGCATTTGTCTTTTTCTTGTCATGATTTTCTTCCTCAAACGCCCAAAGAGGTGTTTTTGTCTCTTCTATCACTTTTCTTTGAAATTTCGCTCTTCTATCCTCAACCATTTCTAAAAATACCTTTTCTTCCTTCTTTAACTCACAGGTAAGGTTGTTTTTAACTATATCATCTAATGTTAGAATCTTATCTTCTATGAAAAATTCACCAAATGTTTTTCCCTCTTTCACTTTGTTTAGTTCAGAAACTACAGGAATCTTTGCAAAAACCTTATCTATATTAGTGTAATAATATTCTAATTTTCCTGTCTTGTAAAATAGACTTGCTAAAACACTACGGGGTCGAATCCGATTCGGGCCGGAAAAAACACCGACCGACTCGGAGCCGGAAAAATAACCGACCGACACGTACCAGTGGCGCCCGACACGCCAAGTACGATGCAAGCCGCGATAAATCCGACCGACACGTTAGGAAACCAAGCCGACCGACCGAGCCGCTCGGAAAATAGCAATCCGGCCGGAAAAACACGCGAATCCAACCGACCGACACGCACCCGGAACAAATCCGACCGAATCGTACCCGCCAACTCCAAACCGCAAAGTACGATGCAAGGCGCGAAAAACACGACCGAGTCGGACGGAGGACAAGCCGTACGACCGACACGCATACAAAACCGAGCCGAAGCAACACAATACACCGCGACCGACGCGTACGCAGCATACAAAACTGCACAAACACAGCGTGAACGAAACGGAAAACACCGTACGAGACCAATGCAGGGTCCGACTCGGTCACAAGAACGTTTCCAACATACACAAACAGCACAAAGGAAAAATCAACCAAAAAAGGCCAAACAAGCAATTACCAAGCCAATAAATACTGGGGGGTGGGGACAGAGAACAAAGACACACCCACAACTCCACCTATATAAAGGACACAAATCACAACCATGAGCCTTTGCAAATGCCATTCCACTGCCAGCACCCAAGAGAAAGCAACCACACACCCACAGCTCATCCCTCACACAAGCCACACACCATCAGCACAACAACAAATACCTACCTCACATACACCCAGCAAAACACACACTCACACACCCTCACCTGCACACCAACACACACATCACTCACCATCACCACCCATCACCATGCCCCCCAAGAAGAATCACAAGTTCCTAGATTGTGAATTGGAAGTCCTGGTAGACGAGATCCTCAGGGTAGAGCCACAGCTGTTTGGCACATTGGTCCAACAGACCCCCATGTCGCAGAAAACCAAGATGTGGGAGAGGATCATCAACAGGGTGAACGCCCAATCACCATGTCGGCGCACAAAGACCGACATCCAGAACAGGTGGTATGACGTGCGCAGGAGGGTACGGAAACTGCTGAAGCAAGACTACATCAACAGCCAACACACCGGCAGTGGCCCTCCTGCCAAGCCAATATACCTCAGGCCCTGGGAGGAGAAGGTGCGGGCCATCCTACCGCCAGTGAGCATATATGGACTAGAGGACATCCCAGAGCCTGGTGAGTACACAACAAATGTACACAATATACTGCCACAAAACACACACACATCACTGTCAAGGGGAGAGTCAAACCATGCACTCATAGCAATCACACAGCAACCAGAACAGAATCATCCCAAAATGTGTATGTCAGTCAGAGAAACACAACACATGCCATCAAAAAAGTCACATCCAACCGTGCCAACACATGTACAAACACAACCACAACTACAGCTAGGCAGTGGCACAAATAGAACTAACAAACACATCCACACATGTAGCCACCACAACAACACCAACACACAGTGAAGACCACGCAAAGGAAGGAATTCTGTGTATGCTGGCCAAGTCAGTGTAGCCAATAGCATCATGGGAGTCGCAGTCACACATATTGCCCCCCACAACTGTCCCATCAACACCACCCTGAACCTTGCTCACATCACAGGGAGTGGAGAAGGACTCACAAGATGGCTGACACTGGCTACTGCTGTGGGGAGCACAAGGCCCTGCTGGCAACTGTGCACCAACAAACAGCAGGACACCACTGACTGACATCCTGAGAGACAACTTACACTCCCTGCAATGCAAGCACGTTCCATGGTGGGATATCTGGCTGGGTGGGAAGGAGGACTCGCAGCACTGACTATAGTCACCAGCACCTCCCCTCACCCCCCCAACACAAACTCCACAGTACCCACCTGGTAGAATGCAATGCCCTCCATCCTAACACAAGATCCCACAAAGCACCACCACCCTGGGTTATGTTGTGTGAAGCACAGGGACACTCTTGGGACTCTTAGCCAAACAACTGCCAGGACAACACTCCCAGCCATCCTGTCAGCACAGCCAGCCCACCCCACAGGGAAGCAGAGTCAAAAGGAAGGAAGCATGGGCATGCTGGGAAGGGGGTGGAGGCAATAGCATGATGGGAGTCGTAGTCAGACATAGCTCACCCCCACAACTGTCCCATCAACACCACCCTGAACCATGCTCACATCACAGGGAGTGGAGAAGGACTCACAAGATGGCTGACACTGGCTACTGCTGTGGGGAGCACAAGGCCCTGCTGGCAACTGTGCACCAACAAACAGCAGGACACCACTGACTGACATCCTGAGAGACAACTTACACTCCCTGCAATGCAAGCACGTTCCATGGTGGGATATCTGGCTGGCTGGCTGGGTGGGAAGGGGGACTTGCAGCACTGACTATAGTCACCAGCACCTCCCCTCACCCCCCCCAACACAAACTCCACAGTACCCACCTGGTAGAATGCAATGCCCTCCATCCTAACACAAGATCCCACAAAGCACCACCACCCTGGGTTATGTTGTGTGAAGCACAGGGACACTCTTGGGACTCTTAGCCAAACAACTGCCAGGACAACACTCCCAGCCATCCTGTCAGCACAGCCAGCCCACCCCACAGGGAAGCAGAGTCAAAAGGAAGGAAGCATGGGCATGCTGGGAAGGGGGTGGAGGCAATAGCATGATGGGAGTCGTAGTCACAGACATTGCTCAGCCTCACAACTGGCCCATCAACACCACCCTGAACCATGCTCACATCACAGGGAGTGGAGAAGGACTCACAAGATGGCTGACACTGGCTACTGCTGTGGGGAGCACAAGGCCCTGCTGGCAACTGTGCACCAACAAACAGCAGGACACCACTGACTGACATCCTGAGAGACAACTTCCACTCCCTGCAATGCAAGCACGTTCCATGGTGGGATATCTGGCTGGCTGGCTGGGTGGGAAGGGGGACTTGCAGCACTGACTATAGTCACCAGCACCTCCCCTCACCCCCCCCAACACAAACTCCACAGTACCCACCTGGTAGAATGCAATGCCCTCCATCCTAACACAAGATCCCACAAAGCACCACCACCCTGGGTTATGTTGTGTGAAGCACAGGGACACTCTTGGGACTCTTAGCCAAACAACTGCCAGGACAACACTCCCAGCCATCCTGTCAGCACAGCCAGCCCACCCCACAGGGAAGCAGAGTCAAAAGGAAGGAAGCATGGGCATGCTGGGAAGGGGGGTGGAGGCAATAGCATGATGGGAGTCGTAGTCACAGACATTGCTCAGCCTCACAACTGGCCCATCAACACCACCCTGAACCATGCTCACATCACAGGGAGTGGAGAAGGACTCACAAGATGCCTGACACTGGCTACTGCTGTGGGGAGCACAAGGCCCTGCTGGCAACTGTGCACCAACAAACAGCAGGACACCACTGACTGACATCCTGAGAGACAACTTCCACTCCCTGCAATGCAAGCACGTTCCATGGTGGGATATCTGGCTGGCTGGCTGGGTGGGAAGGGGGACTTGCAGCACTGACTATAGTCACCAGCACCTCCCCTCACCCCCCCAACACAAACTCCACAGTACCCACCTGGTAGAATGCAATGCCCTCCATCCTAACACAAGATCCCACAAAGCACCACCACCCTGGGTTATGTCGTGTGAAGCACAGGGACACTCTTGGGACTCTTAGCCAAACAACTGCCAGGACAACACTCCCAGCCATCCTGTCAGCACAGCCAGCCCACCCCACAGGGAAGCAGAGTCAAAGGAAGGAAGCATGGGCATGCTGGGAAGGGGGTGGAGGCAATAGCATGATGGGAGTCGTAGTCAGACATAGCTCACCCCCACAACTGTCCCATCAACACCACCCTGAACCATGCTCACATCACAGGGAGTGGAGAAGGACTCACAAGATGGCTGACACTGGCTACTGCTGTGGGGAGCACAAGGCCCTGCTGGCAACTGTGCACCAACAAACAGCAGGACACCACTGACTGACATCCTGAGAGACAACTTCCACTCCCTGCAATGCAAGCACGTTCCATGGTGGGATAACTGACTGGGTGGGTGGGTGGGTGGGAAGGAGGTCTGGCTGTCAACCAAACACAATCAATGCAGACCATGTTCACACCCCAGAGAATACATAGAAATGCCCAAATAATGCAGGACAATGTGCCACACCAATATCAACCCCTGACTGTGACGACTTAGGACAATACAATGTACAGGCCCGCACCCCGAGGCACAGTCACAACTGTCAGGTGTGTCAACCACTGATGCCTGCAGAAACATGAAATACATTGTTTGTGTCTCCCAAAAACAGGTGATGATAGGGACACAGCAGCAGACGCTGAGGAGTCCCAGTCCCAGGCTCAAGAGGATGCCGAGCTCACTGGCGTCGTACAGCCTCTGTCCTCCTCGGACGATGAACAACCTGGCACATCCGGTGCAAGTCAACTTGCTGCACCAGCAGGACCACCAGCTGCAGCACCAGCAGGTCCACCAGCTGCACCCCTGCACCCACCCCTCCAACGACTGTCACCACGAATACCATCCCTGCCGACATGGACAGAATAAGGAACAACACCAGCGCAGTGACCCTGGACCAACCTGGGGCCATGGACACCACCACCACCCCCCCAAGGTGGACCAGGGTTATCTGTGCGTGCAACTGCACACACTGCACATGTCAGCAGGGGTGGTGGGAGGGGTGGGAGACAGAGGTCGCTGCTTGCAGACGTTGCTGGTGTGCATGAAGACCCACAACTGGTACGCATAGCTGATGCGTACCAGTCCAGCACCGGAGAGCTCAGCCAGGTAGTGGGGCTCCTCAGAGACATCAAACAGCAGCAGGCTGCCCATCATGCCCGCTTGGACTCCCACATGTCCCACGTGGAGTCACACATGTCACGTGTGGACTCCCACATGTCCCGCGTGGAGTCCAAGTGGGATGTACTACATGAGATGACGGCGGTGCACAGGGACATTTTACAATGCCTCCGCCAGATGAACAGCAACCAGTCCACACCTCCCTGTGTGCCAACAACATCTGGTACCGAACAAACTGCAACTGCCACAGGGAGGGAGGAGGACTCTGGCGGAGAGTCCCCTGCACCGCAGCAGCCTGCACTTGAGGGCCCCCCCAAGAAGAGGGGTCGTCCGAGGAGGGGAAAGTGAGACGCTGATGGCCAAGCGCAACTCCCAGGAAGCCTGAACCTGTTCTGGATTTTCGCCTTTGTGCACAGACTGTTCACCCTGTTGATGGCAACACTACTCCCACACATTGCATGGGGAGTACAAGTTGGAACAATGTGTCAGACAACTGTGGCCCCGATACTGGGGATCCTGTCTACCTGGACTTTCAATTCACCTAGGAACTTGGGATTGCAAGATTCATGTACAGCACAATCCATCCTATGCACTATTAACACAGATGTATCACAATAAACACACTAATACACCATACTTGCCTCTGTCGTGATTCCAACGTGGGTGCTGTTATGGGGATGATGAACTGCAAAATTACACTGTGCATGCAAACTGCAACAGCAAGGACAACACAGGCATGTGAGTACAGGCAACGTGACACATATGAGGGAGACACACCACCAGGGCTACACAACACATACACACCTAGGCCATCTGACTCATTGCCTACACAGATGTTGCCAGGGAAGACGGTGCAATGCACAGACACCACACCCATTCCCAGTTGTAGTCAAGTAGCCCACAGGTGCAGTAAGCAAATGGCAGTCAAATGTGTGACCACAGACAACGCACATCACTAAGTGAAGCACAGGTTTATTACACAGTAGCAACATGCCGTAACCACTACAGATGCAAGGTAACCCCACCTGGTAGCGGGCACACAGTCAACAACTGTAGACGGAAGGAAGTCCATGGGTGTGGCGCACATCACCTGTAGGGACACAACAGCTACCAGCCTGGATGTGCAATCACGTCGTCGGTGGACACAGTTGACCAAACGAATCTGAAAGTACCCTGTGAAGGACAGAAATGACACACAGTCAAAAGCAATGCAGTACAGGACAGATCAGCAAAACTCATGCACAATACATGTTACAAGATACCCACCCAGAACCAAGTTAGCATGTCAACACTGTTGGGGAGTACAGCCCACCTGTCACCACACATCGCAACACACATCCTGTCAAGTAGCCCATGGACACACTCCAACAGCACCAGAGCACCACCCACACATCATGCCAACTCACATCATTCACATGACACCTCAGGATACTCACATTCAGCTAAAGAAGTTGGTGATGAGCTGTGTGCGGACATCACCATCACCATCATCATCATCATCATCGTCACTGGCATCGTGGTCCAGGCCAGGATCCTCCACAGGTGGCGGATGTTGGTCATCGTCATCCTGGATGAGAGGCAACTCCTTCCGCACTGCCAGGTTGTGGAGCATGCAGCAGACGATGATAATCTTGCACACTTTCGCAGGGGCATATGGGAGGGACCCTCCGGTCTTGTCCAGGCAGCGGAAGCGGCTCTTCAGGAGACCAAAGGTCCGCTCAATCACTCTCCTGGTCCGACCATGTGCCTCATTGTAGCGCATCTGGGCAGGTGTCACAGGGTTCCTGAGGGGTGTCAGCAACCACGGCATGTTGGGGTATCCCGAGTCACCTACGGACAGACAAGTGCACATCAGCTGACTTGGAAAAGTGGGCGGAATACTACAGATCAGATCACACACAATGGCACAAAGTCAGTACACACCGACAAGCCAGGCACGCTGGTTCTGCATCTGTGCCATCAACCTGGGGATGCGACTACTCCTCATCACAAAGGCATCGTGTGCTGAACCAGGGAAACGGGCACACACGTGTGTGATGGTCATGTCTGCAAGACACACCACCAGTGCATTGACCGAGTGGTAGTGCTTGCGGTTCCTGTAGGCCTGCTCCTGGGCCTGTGGTGGTACCAAAGCCACATGTGTCCCATCAATGGAGCCAATGACATGCGGCATCCTCCCCAGGGCATAAAAGTCACTCTTCACGTCAGTGAGTCGTCGCATGATCTAGGGAAATATATGTACCGGTTCAGGAAGAGCAACATTGCCGCCAAGAAATCGCGGAGCACACGGCTGAACATGGTCTGTGACATCCCACCAGCAGACGCCACAGTATGTTGGAAGGTACCGGTGGCAAAGAAGTGTAGGGCTGCCATCACCTTCACCTTGGGGGTCAGCGCTGTAGGATACGGCCGGCCAGGCTGCAAATGTGGGGACAACTGCACTGCCAAATCCTCAATCAGCTGCCTGGTGAAGCGGTACCGTCGGATGCTGTCCCGTTCCACCATCGTTGCCAGGTCTGGGAATGGCCGATGGACAGCAGGAGCCCTGCAGTGCAGAGGAGAAGTAAGCAAGATCGTCAGTCACCCCACATATGCGGCATTGAACACACTCAAGTTCCCAACATACATCATCATGAGGCACAACTACATGAAGTGTGCAGTACCGGAACGACATGTATGGTACATACATGGCCAACATCTGTCAACACGGTCCTACAGGTGGCATCAATTTGTCCCAGGTTGGCCCATTGGATATCATGAGGCCGTGTCACAGTTCCCATCTCCTGCTGCCGTGTCACAATAACCCCCACAGGGACATGTGAGGTCAGATGTGCCCCAGGCACCACAGCTCAACGACAGGCACATTCCCAGGGACCCTGTAATGCCACATGGACACTGGCATCACCTGGAGTATCATGTGTACACCACAGCAAAACAAACATGACCCCCACAGGTAGTGGCCACACTCGCCATGGCAGGAGAGCCATGGACGTCTGTGACACACACGCACAACATCAGAGTCCATGCACACACAACGTGGATGTGGAGACTGTCTCCCATTGTGCACATGAAATCAGAGACATTGTAAACACTACATGCACAAAGACTGTGGAGGGCCATCACTATTGTGCCACTGGGACACCCTGGCTCAAACATACCGTCCCACATGGGACTCACGGGGTATGTGACATGACATACACAAACACCACTGTGAAATGTGACCATGACACATGCACAGATTTGAACAGTTGCACATCACAGTGGTCACGTACACGTAACACCCAGGATCCTGTCCCCATGAACACGTGCACAGCCTGGGGGTGGCTGCCCACAGGTGACACCCACAGGACAACATGTACACCAACATACACACAATAGGAAATGCAGCCTTACATGCCTTATGATAAGGTTTGGACAGGCTGTCGTGATGTAGGTGTGCCCCTCACTCCCTGGGAGCTATCTGTGGCTGGCATATGTCCATCTGAGACAGGCATGCTGACCTATGGCAGTCACATATACAGTGATGCGTTGAACAGCAATGGACCGATCGGTGCCTCCGGCCGGCCCATTGCTTTCAATGTGTGCGGGTACGCGTTGTACCCCTGTGCGCGTTGAACAGCAATGGACCGATCGGTGCCTCCGGCCGGCCCATTGCTTTCAATGTGTGCGGGTACGCGTTGTACCCCTGTGCGCGTTGAACAGCAATGGACCGATCGGTGCCTCCGGCCGGCCCATTGCTTTCAATGTGTGCGGGTACGCGTTGTACCCCTGTGCGCGTTGAACAGCAATGGACCGATCGGTGCCTCCGGCCGGCCCATTGCTTTCAATGTGTGCGGGTACGCGTTGTACCCCTGTGCGCGTTGTACCTCAATGGACCGATCGGTGCGCACCCATTGACAATGGGCTTGCCTGGCAACGGACGCGTTTTCGAATTTTGAACGAGTCGGTTGCTGGAAAATCAGTTGGTCACCCACAACAATGTTGCAAAATCATGTATGTCATGAAGTTGAAGTTTTGAAGGATGCTGTGGGCGTGTTTTGGTGCTGCTATTCCATGGATTGGCCAGATTCAGAAGATGCAAACGACTTGGACCTATCACTTTGGACACAAGGGACAGTATCTGCCTCTCCAGCACATATATATTGCTGCCTGTTCCCCTGAGAGCCCACTTGCCTGCACTACATGCTCCAGGACGACATCTGCCACTGCACTGCTGCTGTCTCTGCCCCTCTGGACCCTGCAATGGCACGTACTGTGGAGAGAGCCCCAGCCTTCAGCCTTGAGGAGAACCAGGCCCTGCTGGACAGCCTACTTCCACAGTACAGCAAGCTGTATGGGACACCAGGGGAGCAGGTGAGTGTTCTGTGCACTGCCTTTCTGAATGTGCATTTTGTCTGACTAGCAAGGCTGGGAGTCTGCACGCCACTGGCTAGCAGGCTCACTGAGTAGTTGTCACCCCCCATAGTGTGTAGTGACTTGCACTGGACAGGTATGGTGCAGTGACAGTGCTTCTGAACAGGGTTTTACTCCCCATGCAATGATACCATGTAGTGACTTCTGGAAAACTGTCCATGGGCAGCCGTGCACTGCCTGTGTACACCATGTGCCCCTGTGATTGCGACATGTATATGCAACTGTGTCATGCACGGATATGTTGCATGTGTAGTAATGGCCTTATCACTTTGTCATCCTGACAGGCTTCTGCCCATCGGAAGCATGAGATATGGAAGGACATCGTCCGGGCTGTCCGGTCCGTGGGGGTCTACAAGCGCCGGATCCGCAACTGCCAAAAGAGGTGGCAGGACCTTCGGGGCTGGACCCGGAGGATTGCACGGGTCCAGCTGAAGCTGTCGCCTCCTCGCAGGAGGGGCGGAACACGGACCCTGACCCCTCACATGCTCAGGATCCTGGCGGTGGTCTTTCCAGACCTGGATGGGCAGCTGAAGGCCAGAGAGCAGCAAGGAGGGGGTGAGTCAAAGACTGCACTGTGTACTCTGTCTAACATGCTATGTGCCCTCCTCGGGCCTGGTTAAACTGCCACAGTACAGCAGTCATGTTGTCCAGGAGCCATGTCCCTCTATTGTGCACTGCCCACTCCTCATCTGATACCCAGGTGTGGCCCTTACATGCAGGGAATTCTGTCACTTAGGACTGTGTCCTTGCAGTTTGCTTGACTCAAGGTGGGAGACAGCATCTGTTTCCCTGACTCTGTGGTGGGCATCATGGGTGGGTCCATTGCTTACACAATGCCTGTATTCTGACATGTATTCAGCGTGTTACTTTGATCTGTGGTCCAATTGCTGAGCTGATCCACCACATGTGGCTGGGGTATCTGGCACACACCCATGCTGCGGGTGGGAACAATGTTTGGGCCCCAGGAGTATGTATATGACGTGTGTCACACATACTTAGCCAGCTGCCTACAGTCCAGGGCTCATCCCTCATTCATGTGGGGCTGGACAGTCATGCCTACTCCAGGCCATACAATACACTCTGTACTCCCACTCCCGTGTATCAGCGGACACATTGTGCACAGTGATTTGACCCCTCAGGTGTCTGCCTCTGTGTCAGTGTGCTTTGGATTAGTCGCCAGGACTGCTGTGGAGGTTCTTGGTAGGGGCTCAGCATGCCACTGGAGATGTGACCATAGGAGACGATACTTGTGTGACACATAGGTGTCTGATCAGCTGCCCATGCAGACTGGGGCATGTAAATGTGTAGTTCAGGCAGCTGTTCCCCATGCACAGCAGAGTGTGAGGGGCTCAGGTTCAGAGGGTAGTGTCACAGGTCTCCCATATGTCCAATAGGTATGACCTGGACAGATGAGGGTTAAGAGGATGTGTTGTGGGGGGATGTACATGTGCACTTGTGCAGCTCCAGGACTTGCATTCCCCATGACCTACTATTGTGACACAGTGCAGAGTGTTGTTGTCTGGCTGCAAAGTCATACATCACTGAGCCAGTGATGTATGACTTTGCAGTCATGCCTCCGCCATGGCATGTGTCTACTGATTGGTGAGCCTGCAGGGGAGTGACATGTGCTACATGCACACCATAGTGGCGCTGGCTATCAGGACATGGGTGCATCATGGTGTCTGTCGCTGGTATGCATCACATGCATTTCCTATTTGACTCTGGGCATCCCTTACATCCGGAAACCTGTACTGACTCAGTGGCAAGAGCTGTGATGTGTCCACACCGTGTCCTCTGCACTGTCCAACTACTGTGTACTTGGTGCATGTGTCAACACTGGGGTGTTGCAATCCAACAGACACCAGACAGATGGGTGCAAGGCCATGTGGGATGTGAGTGCCATGCTTGGCATCAGACTGACAATTGACTTCTCCTGTTCAATTAGTGCACTTTTAGCAATGTACAACTAATGATGCCAGGGCTTGCTCTGTGATGTGCTGTGCTCACAGTGGTGTGTGCGTTATGTGCAGGTGACTG